>CAIGRP010067795.1:0-39965 GCA_903798385.1 Fraxinus cuspidata | reverse complement strand
GTATTGATTTTACAGATCTCAATAAGGCATGTCCAAGAGATAGCTATCCCCTACCTCGGATTGATAACCTGGTAGATAGTACCTCAGGACACAAGTTGTATAGCTTTCTTGATGCATTCTCGGGCTATCATCAGATCCTTATGGCTGAAGAAGATCAAGAGAAGACGTTGTTCATAACTGATTCGGCCATATATTGCTACAAAGTCATGCCGTTCGGTTTGAAAATTGCAGGGGCAACATATCAAAGGCTCATCAACAAAGTCTTTGCCAATTTAATCGGGAAAAACATCGAAGCATACGTCGACGACATGGTGGTCAAGAGCAAACAGGTTAATGAACACATCACAGATCTCGAGGAGGTTATCAAAGGCTCATCAACAAAGTCTTTGCTGATTTGATCGGAAAAAACATTGAAGCCTACGTCGATGACATGGTGGTCAAAAGTAAGCAGGTGAATGAGCACATCGCCAACCTTAAGGAGGTGTTCTCTACAATTCGAAGATATAAGATGAAGTTGAACCCAGCAAAGTGTGCTTTTAGGGTGGCATCAGGAAAGTTTTTGGGCTTCATGATCACGCATAGGGAGATTGAAGAAAATCCAGATAAGATACAAGCTTCAATATCAATAGAGTCTCCTAGGAGCAAGAAAGAGGTGCAAAAGCTGACACATCGGGTTGCTACTTTGAATAGGTTCATGTCTAGAGCAGCAGATGGGTGTTTTCCCCTTTTTAAAGTTCTTAGGGGTAATCACAGTTTTAACTGGAATGAGGAGTGCGAAAGAGCATTTGAAGAACTAAAACAAACCCTTGCAACTCCTCCAATCCTCACAAAACCCGAGCCATGAGACACGTTGTACTTATACCTAGCTGTATAACGGAGTGCAATAAGTGGCGCGCTAGTCAAGGAAGTTAAGAAGAATCAACAACCCATCTATTATGTAAGCAAAGTATTGCTTGATGCAGACAAGATACACATTGGCAGAGCAACTCGCCTTCGACTTAGTCATGGCGGCAAGAAAACTACGATAGTATTTTCAATCACATCCAATCATAGTGCTCACAAACCAGCCACTCAGACAGATTGTTGAAATGGGCAATTGAACTTGTTGAATTCGATATTTAGTTCAAGCCCCGACCATCCATCAAAGGACAGGTACTAGTAGACTTCATCGCAGAGCTCACCCCAAGACCTCGGGGGGCCAGGGGATATCTCGACCACTAAGGCGGATACTTGGGAAATATTTGTTGATGGGGCATCAAACTCCTTGAGCTCGAGTGCAGGGATCATAATTAGCAGCCCAAATAAGCTAACTCAGATTCAGTGTGAACTCAGATTTGAATTTGAAGCTACTAACAATGAGGTGTAATACAAGGCTGTTGTCACTAATAGCTTGGGAAATGAACATGTCAAGATCTTTAACGATTCGCAACTGGTGGTTGGGCAAATTAATGGATCATTTGAGAGAAATGATGAAAAAATGAGTTTGTACTATTTGAAAGTACACGATCTTCAGAGACGATTCAAGGATTATGAAATTCTGAAGATTGCCCAGGCTGATAATGGCAAGGCAGATGTGTTATTAAGACTTATTTTCATGGATAGATGGACTAGACAAGACAGTCCATGTTAAAATGGTGACAGAACCCAGCATAGGCCGAGAAATGAATGTCATGGACATCGATAATGAGCCTACATGGATGGACCCCATTGTTGAATTCATAATTAATGGAAACCTCCCCGTGAACCCAAAAGAAGTTAGGAGCATCCGATCTAGAGCACCAAAGTACTGCATGATCTAAGAAGTCCTATTCCACAAAAGCTTTACACTTCCATATCTCAAATATCTCAGGCCCACGGAATCGGCACATGCATTGGCAAAAGTTCACGAGGGAATATGTGGTAATCATCAAGGAGCACAGGCTCTAACCTTTAAGCTTATAAGGTATGGATATCTATTGGCCGACCATGAAGAAAGACGCCTTCAACTATGTGAGAAGATGTGATAAGTGCCAGAGGTTTGGGAACATCATTCATGCCCCCGCTGAAGAGCTCACGCCCTTACACTGTTCGGACCATTTCAAACAATGGAAAGTTGACATTCGCAGGCCTTTTCCGATAGCAAGAGGACAACTAAAGTTTGTGGCAGTAGCTGTCGAATACTTTACAAAATGGGCAGAAGCATAACCTCTAGCAACTATATCAGAGCCCAAGCTAAGGTCTTTCATCTGAAAGTCTATTGTATGCAGGTTCGGGATACCAAAGGCGCTCATAACTGACAATGGGAGGCAATTTGATAACACACAGTTCAAGAGTTTTTGCACCAATCTTAGGATAGACCATCGTGTAACATCGGTCTCACATCCTCGGAGTAATGGCCTTGTAGAGGTAACTAACCAAATCATATTGCATGACCTTCGTACCAGGATTGAAGGTGCTCAAGGTAACTAGCCCGATGAGTTACCTTCCATACTATGGACTTACAGGACTTCGCACAAGACAACAACAGTTGAGACCCCATTTATGTTAGCTTTTGGGTTGGAGGCCAAGATTCCGATAGAGGTTAGCCTACCCACCATGGGGCATTTGGAGTCAAATACCGGAGAGCGCACGACAGAACATCTCAACCTCCTTGAGGAGGCCCGCGAACAAGTTGCCCTACGAGTAGCCTCCTATCAAAGTAGGACGGCCAAATATTTCAATAATAAGGTAAAGACCAGAAGATTCAAGGTTGGAGATCTAGTGCTCAGAAGGGCTGAAGCTGCTGGTTATGCCCCGAGTAAGCTTGGCCTAACCTGCGAAGGACCGTACGAGGTCATCAGACAAATTCGAGGAGGAGCATACAGCTTGAGAAACATGACTGGAAGACCATTGTCGAGACCTTGGAATGCTGACAACCTCAAAATTTATTAGAAGTAGTAATCTCCACATGTTTATTTCGTTTAAGTTAATTTTTGCATTAACTTTAGGCTTGCATTCCCTGGTACTATTTCTGTTTCTTGTTTTTTAGTTTACTCCGGGCTTCCACTCAATTTTTTTTTAGTTCATTCGTCAAGGCCTTCGAGCCTATACTCGTTTCCAAAAGCATGAGAAAATTTTATATAAAGTTTTCGTTGGGCAAGTCCATAAGCATGCACTTGAAAGACTTGTCACGAGCAGTCAATCAAAAGACTTGTCACGAGCAGGCAATAAATCATGCTCGAGCAGGCAACAAGTTATGCTCTAGGCTGAAAAACTAATGCGATGTGCTCGAGCACATCCATAAGCCAAGAACAATGTTATGATTGAGCTCCATAAGTTGATCTCTATAGTTGGTCGAATATTTAAGTTCATAGAAATATTCTAAGAGCTCGAGCTTCATACACGTCGGTCATCACGATCCCTAGAACCAACATACTTAGGGTTATTATTTACTTAAATTTTCTCTAACATCGTTCAACTTTGTAAAACACGTCGAGTTTGTCGCACGTTTAATCTAACTTTAAACAGTTCGAGCTTTAAACAGTTCAAGTTATGTGATAATCGAGCTACACTGATAAGATAAAAAGGTCAGGAAATTAACATAATATTGATTCAAACAGTCGAGCAGTTAACATCAAATCGATCAAAAAGGGTCGGCAATTAACACAATTTGACAAAATTATTACAAAAAGCTAACATTGTTTTTTAGCCCAGATCGGGCAAGATACATAACTACAAAAGTCTTAATCTAAATCCTCAGCCCCGGGGTCATTTGCTGGGCTTAAATGTTCTTCCCCTGCATGGTCGTCCTCGATGTCGACATCTTGATCATCTGTCGCATCCTCAAAATTCGAAACCTTGAGGTCTTCAGCAATTGCAGGGATGCCCTTGAAATCCTCGGGCTTAGCCTCAAGCCTCGAGCACATGAATGCTCGATCCTCTTTCAAGGCGTGAAAATATGAGCCCAACGCATACTCGCCCTTCAGCGCATTGAACTCATGGGACAGTTTAAAGTCCTCAATAGCAACATCCCGGGCATGAACAAACTTGCCTTCAAAAGATTTTTGAGCTCGTTCCAACTCGAGCTTCAATTCTTCGGCCTCATCCCGGTATATGATGGCCTTATCCTGAGCTTTACGAGCTCGTTTTTAGCTTCATCAAGTTCCTTCATGAGAAGGTCACACTCAGCCTCCAGGTCAGAAATTCTGTTGTCCTGAGCCTTAACATCCTCGAGAAGAGCAGCCATTTTTTGGGACTCATATGTTCCCTTCAAAGAAAGACCTCGGGCAACGCTAATGGCCTGGAATGTCACGAAAATGAGTTTATGCATCAGGAAAATAAGATAAGATAATAAAAACAAGATTCCTCGAGTTTCACCTTAGTTAGTAAGGTCTCGACCATCTTCACGCCCTCGTCAGGTCCCAAGTCCCCTAGATATTTGTTGATAATGCTCGGGACTAGGTGGCATACCTCATGGTCCTCTAAATTGTTATGCCTTCGTAGAATGTCCTCGTCCTAGAGATCCTCCACGACATGAATGGCTCGGGATTGTACAGGTCAAGGCGGTGGGGTCCTCAAGGTGTACCTTGAGGAGTAGGACGAGCAGGTAACGACCTTGATGACTCGTCGGACCACTTTCAGGGTGCTCATGCCCAGATTCTCGAGGTCTTTTCCTCCCCTTTTTCTGGCCTGGAGCCCTGGCTTGAGGGGCCTTGCTCTTCCTCCCTACAGCCTGACAAAGAGCAGTAGGATCGAACGTCAGCACAAATTAACCCAGACATTAGCATGAGCACGATGACAAAAGTACAAAAATTAACCAAATGAAAATAAGGTCCTACCCTCGAGGCCTTTCATCTCTGCCAGATCGAGGTCGTCATCCCCGAGGATATCATCTATGTTATAAACCAGAGGCTCGAGATTCTCTAACATCTGCATATCACTCTCTAAAGATTCGAAATAGGCTTGACCTTCACAGAAGCTCAACGTATCAGGAAACCCCCACCGAGGACTAAAAAGAAGGTCGGCATCCCAAGGTATAACATAAAACAATTTCTCTTTCCACCCCGTAAGTGAACTAGGCATCCATGGAATCCTAAACCATCCCCGAGATGAGAGATATGCAAAACAGGTCTACTGATGTAGTTGTTTTAAGTCGAAGACCATCCCACAGAGGTCGATATAGGGCGTAATGCCTAGGTATATACAGGCTATGAAAAAATAAGTTAGCATCCTCCACCTGTTCGGCACTAATTGCCCAGGGTACATGTTGTACTCGACCAATGAGGCCGTAAAGAATGAATGCAGAGGCCACCTAAATTCCCCCTTGAGAGAGTCCTTAAAAATTACAAACTCCCATTTTCGAGTCTGGACCATCCTATCCCCTTGCTCGGGAGACCTAATGTCACAGTCGGGCATTATTCTATATCCCGAGCAGTTGCTACTGCCAGGTGCTCCTTAAATTTATAGGGGAGGTCGGGGTAGGAAAAAGGGATCGAGTGTCCTTGAGCTCGAGGCTGAACATTTATAGGGATGGCTACAGGAATGATCGACCCTCATTGGTCCTCAGGAGTTGTTCCTGAGGACGAAGATGATCTATCACTATCACTACTCAACATCTATCCTAAGTTAAAAACTTATCTAAAGAAGCAACTTAAGTTCTCGAGCTCTTACCTTAAAACTCGATCTCGAGGAGGGCTAGAAGAGTTACTGATAGTCAGAAAGTGAAAAATGAAAGGGAAATGAAGTATTTATAGCCCTCCTTGAGGAAGGCCAAGGGTCGCTTCCTCAACCCTTGGATTGTGCCACGTGTCGTACATCTAGGGCGCCCATTTTTTACCTCCCTTTTTCACCCGGGGCTTACGTCATTATGGCTTATACCTTCGAGGATATAGATAATATTTCCATTAATGTAAATCGAGGATCGGTGCACCCATCCTCGAATCTCGAGCATGGTTGCACGGGGGACAATGATACGAATACCATGTGCTTGAGCATGTTGAACTCGAGCTTTCTTCTTTTCCTGGAACACGTACTTTCTCCTCGAGCTTAGCTTATAGTACTCGAGCAATATGGGGATGCTCGAGCATATATGTCACCCAATTTTTCCCTGTCAATGACAACAGTTCTCGGGGTTGTTGTGTCCTCAGGACTGTTTTGCTCTTTTCCATAGGTCGGGCTTCCCTTAGGCATAAGACCAATTATACCTCCTAGGAATTCCAAGTCTATTCAAACATCTCAAGCTGGGACTCCTATGTCCAGAAGGGGTACGTCGCTGAGTGCCCTAGTCTAACTAGACCTACGGCAGTAGAATACCCATCTATAGAAGAATTCCTAAGGATAAGGACACTTAGCAAGCCAAGTCCTATTAGATATACACTACATACCTCTATAAATATTGAACCATGGATCATTATTCAGGTACGTTTTTACATAAAATTTTTAGCATCAAAGCTTCTTCATATTCTATATCTGACTTAAGCATCAGAGGGGCGATGAATACACACCTCGACACCTTTGTTTCAGGTACCGAAAGATCTCTTACGTGCTCTTTCTCAGTCGTCAAGTTCGAAATTCAACAGGTGCGGCTTTTGGTAGCATCAATTAGTAAATTTCAATTTTTAGAAAAACAGCAAGAAAAATCAATGTGGAAATGTCACCGCATACCTTTTTTTTTTTTTAATTCACAATTTAGTGCATGACACCCATTAATTTATTTCATGGTTTGCTACAAGATCATTTGCAACCAAGCATTCACACAGTAAAAATATTCTACACGTCTATCAAAAAAATTCCTATTTTTTGACCGTACGTCCTCCTAAAAATTACAATTCAAAACTCTTTTTCTAATAATGGTTGTCAATGCCCTCACCTTTTTTTATCCCGAACTCTAAAAAGAATACACATGCCCACACCAACATAATGTTAACGCGTGTATAACTTACTACATACTAATTATAGGGTAGAATTCCTACAGAGGTTTCCAATCTTTTCTAAGTGTTACTATGTCCCCAACTTTTAGATTGTGCCAATGTGTCCCAATCGTCGAACATTATGTCCATGGTGTTCAAAATTTGGAAAATGTCAAAATCTATAACATATTAAATATCACGTCAAGTGATAATCATTTTTTCGACGATTTTAACCATATTACAATTCAAATTTTTTAATAATAATTTACTTTTCGTTTTTCAATATGTAATAAATACTAAAAAATCTATAATATATTAAATCATTGTCATGTATAAATTTCGTGTTATTATTTCTTAATTAATTGACATTCACAATAATCTAAATTCAATGAATATTTACTTGATGAATTTTGATCTACATAAATTTAGAGTTATTATACATGAATTTATTTCTATTCATATATCTAGAAATTTTAATGGCTATTTAAATTAATGTATTAGCAATTAATTCTTATATACCAAATATAGTATAAAGGTTGCTTATTTGTAGTATTTCTTCGTCACAAAAAAAATTGAATAATAGAAGTTGAGTTTTGAGAGTGCAAATTTCTTCTCTTAAATTTCTATCCTAAATTTTATTTTCTTTAGTTCATTTTAAACTCATCAAATCCTCCCAACAAATTGGTATCAAATATCATTTTTACACCATTTATAAAATATTTCAAAATAACGTGCAGTGCACGTTCAAATTTGACTAGTAGACTACAAAAGAATTACAAGATAAGCATCGATGAATATTTGGGGGTACAATTATACAAAAATAATCTTCATCCACTTTGAATACTTACAATTCTAAAGTAACACTCTTTTACCATCTAGTTAGACATTTCCGTCGAGTGCGACATTGTGCCCATAATGTTAAAAATTTGGAGACACAAGGTCACACAAATTAAAAGTTTGAGACATAATCTCGCACTTAGGAAATGTTGAACCCTAGAGGGATTTACCCTTGATTCTATCGTTACCTTCAATTTGCCGGGGGGCGGGGGGGGGGAAGAAAAATGCAAGTTTGGTGATTAAATTGGAATAATTAGAAGTTGAGGGACTAAAATGAAACTTTTATGCAACTAATAGGAGCATATTCAATTGGAACTTTTAGAGACTTCTATAGGCTTTTTTTAAGTGAGTGGATTTTATGAAGTGACTTCTATGGATTTGCCAAGAATTAATAAAAGTCTTCCATAAACTTGTGTAGACTTTAATTAAATATTTTTAAAGACTTTTCATCTTGTAAATTCATTATATACTTAAAAAATTACAATTTTTTTTACCCTTAAATAACATTTTCGAGAACCATGATGCCCAAAAATTTTGCTCGAGTAAAGTGACAAGCCCTGACCCAATCATTTAATTTTGGCACAAATAAAATAATGATAAAATTTTACATCAATTTCTAAGAACAGAACCAAAAAAATTTCACAAAATTAACCTAAATTCTAAAAACACAAATTGTTCTTAACCAAAAAGAAAAAGAATAGATGGAATTCTTTGTTTTGATACAATTGCATATAATTTCAATTCAAAAGTAATTATGTATTTTACGCCTCTAATAACGAGTCTCCAAGTCAAACCAAGACCTATACTCACCCGCCACGTCACGCGCACTGTCGAGGCGCCGATACGTCGAGGTCAAGACCAAACACATGTGGATCCAAAATTTCGAAGTGACTAAGGTTGGATTGAACGAAGATGAAGTCACACGGCTAGGAGACAAGCTTGCTTATAGGAATCACAGTGCCTCGACCCAAGATACAGATCTTTTGTATAAGGATTTGTCCAAGAAAAATCTCTGGAATAATGGATGGGAAGTCTTTGCATCAAGTGGCAAAATGTCAAGTCGAATCTATTTTGTCAGGAAGTATTAAATACCCACCCACCTATAGAGTGATTGATGGACGTCTAAGAAGATACGCTTCGACTAGCAGATGAAGTCTCGTGCCTTCCATCCAACGGCCACTCCTTCACCTCTTCCTCTCTATAAATACCCATGCTTTGTGCCTTTGTAAATGTAATGTAACTCCACACTTAAAAATGTATTATCTCCTTCCCATTATATGGTGTTATACAAATTCCGGCAGTTCTCGCTACCAGAATTACTTGCTTCCGATTATTATCTACTGACTTGATCGTTGGAGTGCTCGTGACCGTGACCGTGACCGCAACCACCACCATCAAAAAAGGCCACAGGTGATGAAGGATTTGTGTCGGTGTGCAAGGAGGAGCATATGTGAATCTGCTTTCTGTTATGTATAGAATAATCACGTAGATTTACTGGTTCTGTTTGGAGTTAGAGAGCTGGGAGAAGAAGAAAATACACAGAACTATTTTATTTATTTTGTGGCAAATAGGACGATGTTAATAAATTACTAGAAAAGCTGGGAAAGATCCTTTTATGCTTCTTGACGTTAATTGTGCAATTTTTTTTTATTTTTATTTTTTGTAAAAAATCTAAATTTAATTTCATTGTGGGAAGATATAATTATGTATTTCAATTCAAATTTTTATTCCTAGTATAGGTTGGTGGTTTTAGGTAAAGTAACATAGGATCTAAGGGAAAGAAACATGATGCCTATACTGTTTCTAGATTGTAAATAGGCGATACAATCAAAAATCACTTATGGAGCTTTCTTCTTGCTGTTCATTTGTTGACACTGAAACTTTCAGCAGGTCTCTTTCTATTCAATATGATCATATTAGGTACATGCCAAATGCCAAGTATAGCATTGTCGAGGATGTGGTGTTTATTTAATAGTATTTACCCGTCGAGGACATCTAATATTGTTGCCCACTATTTTTGGGACGA
Source organism: Fraxinus cuspidata (assembly GCA_903798385.1). Taxonomy (NCBI): domain Eukaryota; kingdom Viridiplantae; phylum Streptophyta; class Magnoliopsida; order Lamiales; family Oleaceae; genus Fraxinus; species Fraxinus cuspidata. The sequence goes on along the minus strand of CAIGRP010067795.1, from coordinate 30,236 downwards.
AAAATCGAACTCGTACCAAGTACTCCTCTTTCAAGCTACTACTAAAACTCCATGTGAGTTTAACTTATGACATGCAATCCAAGATTGAGGGAGTATTAACTGGCGAGTTGTGCATGGTTTGTCTCCATAGCAAGGTAACCTGACTCATTTATTGTTGGTTTGTCTCTGTTTGATTTCTTTATTGGTTGGTCATTTTAGTGTTCTGATCTTTAACTCGAAGACTCTGTGACATGAAAATAACACCTTATGACAGATTGTTCATTTCGTAAACAAGCCACAACCCTTGTCTCCATAGCATGTATAATTCGTGCCAGTATATTTACCTCTTTTTCTCATAGTTATGAGTACTCTGTATTTTTATTTCTTTTCTCCGATATTCATGTATCTAATAGGGCCTAGGCTCAATGTTCATGTGAACATCCTTCTCCTAGTTTCATCTGGCGTTCTTGTCAAAAACTTGCATTTGCTGATTACTTGTCCTTTTTTTTTCTCTCGTGAAGATCTGAGTAATATGTCCTTTGCAGGTCAGCATCCTTGCCTGCTTTTGTTAGCGATCCAGTATGGTGATTTTTTATTTTTTCGAATTAGTTTAATCCTAGATAAAACTGATCCATATAGTGGTTCCGAGTAATATCCTCACTCTTTTTATCTTAACCTTATCTTAGGAACTTAGTTTCAATTGAAAAATCGCCTTATTTGTTATTGTTCTCAAGTTTTGTTGCCTAAGCAGTCAAGTTTTGTTCCTTATCTTGGAACTGAAAATTCGAGATCTGGTTATGCATAATGCCATATCTAAAAGCCAGAAATAGCTTAATTAAGTTATGAATTCCTACATTAGCTCTATTTGATTACATTAATTCCATTGATTGATAAAATTTAAAGGTATGATTGGATGTTTCTACTCTGAGGTTGAAAATTCTAGGATCATGTGTGCTAAAACTGCTCTCACCAGGTTGCATTAATTGCTTTAGCAAGTGATTATTCAAAATTTCCCTAACAGGCTTAAACTTCAACTTTGTTCACTAAAGAAATAAATAAAATTTTAGACTTTTCTGAATTCTGATAAGCTTAGTGATGAGTAATGATAACAATAGGATGCTACTTCATACAAAGCATCCTCCTATCCAATTTTTTGTTGCAACACCTTGCATTTTGTGATGTTTGGTAAAACGAGCCAAAAATTTAAAGCATTTTTTCTCAGAGTGTTCGTTTTATATCCTCTCACAAGCATTGTCAAGAATCATCAACTGTTGTGTTGTGACAAAAACAAATTCTGGGTCTACAAATGCTTCATTGCACGATCCCGAATTTTTAATTTTTTATTCCTTCAAAGTGTCATTTTTATTCTTGTTTAACCGTGGACCACAAAGTTTCTGGCCGATCCCTTTATTTTCATCCAAAGAGTTGCTCTCTGGTCAGGACCTGATGTTTCCCAAGAAGTACTCTTATATAAAAGCCTAGGAGATCAAAGATGAAATGAAAATTAAGCAAATCACTGTGATTGAAATACTATAAACTTGAATTCATAATACAAAAACATTAAAAAGATTATTAGAAATTTGAATCCTCAATTGGAAGAATACAGTTTCATTAGACAAACTTCAATTTCTTGACTTTGTTTTCACAATTTGGAAAGAATATAACACAATTATTTTGGTTGGATTCTGTCTTGAAAAGAAGTGGTGTTTGTAGCCAAGATCTTCGATGTCCTCCTCCGCTTCCAGCGCCACTGCCGGAGCCATGGCCTGCTCCTGCTCCTAACCCAATTCCGATGCTGAGTCCAATGCCTCCACCAGCTCCACCTCCATGGCCACCCCGAAAACCTCCACCGGCTCCACTACCAACACCCCCACCAGCTCCAAAGCCACACCCGTGCCCTGACCCACCACCTAAACCTCCTCCTTCCCCACCACCTCCTTCACCACCAACACCCCCACCAATCCCAACCCCAACACCAACACCTCCGCCAGCACTGAAACCGCCACCGTGGCCTGATCCTCCTCCAACATCACCACCTCCTCCACCACCTCCACCTGCACCACCTCCTGCTCCAAATCCTCCACCATGACCAGAACCACCCCCAATACCACCTCCACCCTCTGCCCCACCACCTCCCCCAAGGCCACCTCCTGCTCCTTCACCTACACCTCATCCTCCCCCGAGGCCGCCTCCTGCACCACCATCAACACCCTCTCCAACTCCTCCACCATGACCTCCACCACCCCCTAATTCTTCTCTGCCACCACCACCCAATCCTCCACCTCCTCCAGCACCTCCACCAAGACCTCCTCCAGCTCCTCCACCTGCACCTCGTGTTGGAAATTAGTTTAAAACATGAAAAAGATTGGTTAAAAATAAAAAATCAAGCATTGGAAAGTGTGACTTCATGTCAACCTCGGCCAAAACGTAACTCGTTTATTTGTTCTTTGCCGCTTCGGATGAATGAGAAATTGTGGTCCAAAATTAGAAGGAAAAATGTGGAAAATCGGATGACTCACTCGGGCGACGTAGCGAGCGGACAGCAGGTGAAAATTTGGAAACGCACGACTGTTGTGTTTTGACTCACACTACTTCGTCCACAACCCTTCAATATCTATAAATAGGACCCTAGGGACATCCCAATCTTCACACTAATGATATGCAATTATATAGCATTCATTTTCTCTCATTTCTCAACCAAATTCTTGCATTCTTGTTGCATAAATTCTGGTTTTCTTCACTTTGCATACCGGAATTCGTAAATCAAGTTCTGGTTCGCCATTTCTTGTGTGTTGTAGTGCTACTCACATAAGAAGATAGTCGTTGTATCTTGGGAATTGATTGCCATAAACCGTAGGCACCGTTGTGGGGAAAATTCGACTTAAAGACAAAGTGTTCAACACTTGCCTCTACTTTGATATTATTGTTGATATACTGCACATCTTTGAGGATTTATTTGGAATCCATTTACTACAGTTACTCTGTCAAAATTTCTACAGAATTTTAAAGGTTATTTGAAAAATTTTCCGATGTTGTTTGTCACTCCATACACGAAATATTCCAACACCTCCTCCTCCCCATGGCCGCCTCCTGCACCACCACCAGCTCCTCCTCTAGCTCCACCCACGCCAATTCCTCCACCATGACCTCCACCACCCCCTAACCCTCCTCCACCACCACCACCCAATCCTCCACTTCCTCCAGCACCTCCACTAAGACCTCCTCCAGCTCATCCTCCAACTCCTCCACCCGTACCAAATCCTCCACCACCACCACCCAATCCCCACCTCCTCCACCAAGACATCCTCCAACTCCTCCACCCGCGCCAAATCCTCCACCATGACCAGAACCACCCCCTAATCCTCCTCCACCACCACCACCCAATCCTCCAGCACCTCCACCAAGACCTCCTCCAGCTCCTCCACCAAACCCTCCACGCCCACCACTACCTCCTCCAAAACCACCAAGACCTGGTCCTCTCAAACGTCCACCTGGACCACGACCAAAGCGGCCACAGCCTCTCCTACTATAGCGACACTCATCATCGTCTCCCCACCTTGCTTTATCGAGCTTATTATCTCCCTGAGAAACTGCACTCAACTGCAAGACAATGCCCACAAGAATAAGCAATATGCTGAAATTCTTAGTTCACTCTATCTCCTCATCTCACTCGTAAACTAGTGAATTTGGCGAATTTTCCCTAAATACATTAATGTTTGCAATATGCATGGACGCGTTGGAGCGGCGGAGCCGTTGGGGAATTTGCGGAGAGACATCCAAAGTCAACGAGTACATGCATGGCTGGTGAGTGGTGACCCTCTTTGTATTAACATGCATGGCTGTGTGGTGACCCTTTCTGTATTTAAGTTATACGTTATTTATTTTGTTATCAAGAATGGTTTAAAAAGACAAGGACGAAAACTTCATGAAACTATCAAATAATGACTTTTTACTGCTTTTGTGAGAAAAAAAGTTTAATGGCAGTTGAATGAGAAATTAATGCAAAATGAGTTTAATGGCAGTTCAAAGTTTTTTTCCAACAAAAAATAAAATAGCTGCGGCATGTTTTATTCTGAACCATGCCTATATAATAGGCGGAATGTGATATTATAACAGCATTCAAGAAACTCAAACGACTCTTCAATAACTTAAAAGTTTTCTTTTTGCATTATCATCGAAGTAGAATATAATTTGCAAATCCCTAATCAGAAATAGGATCGACTAGTGATTTCGAATGATAAAATTGAAATGCTGGTCAATGGATTAGGGATGCCTATCAAAAATGTCCGAGTCTTAGCCAATGCAAAAGAGAAAAGGTGCCTTTACACCTGTTTTCTTCATATCAAACTTTAATGCTGTATGCCCCGCTTTCCACAAATTGCTATTATATGTATTTTGACAAGTGATAGATCTTCCATCAATTTTAGATGAGTTTATTGAATATAATTGAATTAGGACATGGCACGCTCTCTTTATTCTTTCCGTAGATACATTGACAGAAGATGAGAGGTTAGAGGGTACTTTTTATTTTTATTAAAAAAAAGAAATTGTTATTCAATCTTGAATTTGGTTTTGTGTAGACACTTTCATGTGTTAAAGATTGCATATTTGACTTGTAATCTTATACCTTAACTTTAGTTCGCCTTAGTCCATGTCTTGGTTCATGCACACACGATTTCAAACTTTTGGGCATGTCTAATATTGTGTAGTGCTCGTGTTCATCACTGAGTACAAAACTATGAAATGTCACTGATAGATTATTATGCGTTTGGATAGGTAAGATTTTTGTATTAAGACATTTTAGTTTATTATTAAATAGACATTTTATCTTGAAATATCATGTTATATTTGTGGTAATGTGATTGATTTGCGAATCTAAATTAAGATGTGACGAAGAAATAGCAATCCGAATGCACAACCCAATTGATGAAGGTTTTAATGAAGATGATGATAAGGAAATTGCATGATTAGGGTTTTAATGGATGGAATCATCTCTTATAACGCTGGATGGAAATCGCATTACTTGTTTACTTATTAATAGATTTTTTAACCAAACACCCAAGGGAAGATACGTTATGACTAGGCTATTTAAAGCCTCGTGCAAGTTGGCACAGATTGTGACGATCAACTCCTTTTAGTGATGGGGTGCGTCCGGACGGGGCGACACTCCTCATCTCCCGCCTCATTGGAGGTTTTCGGTAGGTTAGGTGGAATGAGACTGGACGTAGATTAAAATATTATAGACATGTTAAATGGGACAAGTTTAGCACTTATTGACATGTTCTATGAAAGTGACTTGGATCAACCCATGGTGGCTCGAAATGGCTTGAGAGCCTCTCGAGGCTTGTACGGTTAATTTTTTTTATTTTTTTTGCCAAAATGACATATTTACTTATTTTGGTGAGTCGATGATCGACTTGCATAAGGGAATCGTTGGTCGGATCACTAGCACTCCTAAACATCCTTATTTATCACTCTATATACTTATTTATTGATATAAATTTTTCAACTCGATTAAAATATAATTAAATTAAAATTAAAAAAAATATTCAAAGCCATGGCCGGAACATTTTGTCATCCTAACATCTTTTATTGTCATTGAGCTATAGGCTATTGGACTATATAAAATGCATATTTGAAGTGAAGTACTAGTGTACAAGTCCAATTCAAAACATTCTAAAAATATGCTTGTGAAATAAGGAGTTTCTTTGATCCGAAATGAATTATTGGCATGCTATGTATTTTTACACTATTTTTCAATTCAAATGTTGTAACAACTATTTTCTCTGAATTTTAGTCAATTGTAATATAATTTTGTCTTACATTTTTAGTAAATTTCGATATTAATATATCTAATTAGTAAAGAAATGTAATAGTTTTAAAAGATTCAATGATGGTATAAATACTAATATTTAAAGCTAATAATTCAGTAAAGCTTTTAATAATGAGTAATAGAGTATATTAAATTCTTTACTGTATTAATTACAAATTATTATTTAAGATTTAGACTTTTCTTAAAATTTGAGTTAGAACACAAATAAGTTCAGTATTACATAAGGAAACTTTATTTTTTTATTTTTTGTTCAAAAAAAGATATTATTATTATTTTATTTTTTTTGTTATTTAGTATAAATATTTTATGATATGATTATTGAGTTAGAGGGTGTTCAAGAAATTTAAAGTTAATTAAAGCACAAATAAGTAACTGATATGTAGGAAAAAAGTTCATTTAATCTGATCTGCTGCTGCTTCCAGTAGGAGTGAGAAATTGTAGATTTCATGTATACTATTTGGATTGCATGGGAAAGTAGGAAATACTTCGTAAGTTCTAACAGAAAAAATGTTCTGAATGGATTAAAGGCTCAACAGAAATGGAGTTGCATCTTCCTCAACTAGTAAAAAGCAGTCACCCCTTCGTGACTGTATCGTGTTTGTCAGGTTTTATAAAGGCCTGGTTTTACGACCTGATGCCCGACCGCATAGGAGTGCATTCTTCGGGATGGGGTACTCATCTCTCCACGAATTTGCTGGCGAATATACACGAAGGTAGAACTGCTGACCTAAGTATTGCCGAGCCCAGTTCTCAGATCTTACGTTCCACATTCCCACGTTGTCAAGAGGCATATATAAGGCAGTCCACGAGCCAGGATACACCTATACACAAGTGAAGTCGAGAGGTTTGATCAATCAATACACTCGTGGCAGCTAATGTATGACGAATAAGGGTGAAGTCAAGTTTTTATAATGCACAGCGTTTAGAGTACCTGAATGGTGCATCGAGAAATTGCATCCCTCAAGTTGTAACTTGATCTGCTTGCAGGTGACCACTTCCCACCGTCCATCCTGTAAATGCAGCATTGTCAATCATCGGTAAAATGAAGGCAAGGACTTAACCTTTAAGACTTCCCATCGATGCTAGCAGGAAGACGACTTTTGATGGTTGATGTGTTGAAGAAATACAGCATATAGTTAGTCATCACAATTAACACATAAAAACGTACCCCATTACAAAGAATATGTGGCCATCGATATGCCATGACTGCACTGTGTCTTCTGAGTTCTCAAACACAATCTCAACAAAACTTCGGAAATCAGCAGCCATGACTGAAGTCTGAAGGTAACCCCCGGAACCTGTGGGACTGTCTGGGATACTTCCAAGGCTGAATACCCCTTGAATATTGAAATGGTCTGCAAGTTTAAGTGGTGTATCTGCTGGTATGAACGATACGCTATTGACAGCATACCTCTGTTTACCATTGATACTTGGAGCAGAATTTGCCAGTCGGATTGTACGGGTAGTGTTCACCAGTCCATAGTGATAAGAGCCTTGGGGATTGGGTCTAGGCCCACTTGCAGTTAAATTTTGCCTGATTAAAAACATTGAATCAAAATATGCCGAACGTGAACCCACTGTAGCAAAAACATTTTTAAAAGAATATATGGACAGTATGTCAAGTCAGATACATGATAACAAGGGATCAAAATATAATGTTTTCATCACCTTTTTAATTATATTAGGCAGAACAAAATACATACCTGATGGATCTTGCCTGATTGAGGGACCAATCAATCTCTGTTGTGGGCCCACCAGGAGGAGGACCAGAAGCACTTAATGCTGAGTTGCTGTAGTGAAGAATGGATGTTGCTGTAAGCACTTGTGATGTAAAACGTGTTGAGACGACTATGTAATAATCCTGTGCAGGTTGATCACAAGTGACCAGAACAGAGTAGGACTGGCCCAAGTGAATGTCAAGAGACTCATAGGTGCTCTGCAATGTATGTGTCCCTTCAACCTCGACCAACAACATCTTGTGACCCTGGATTCGGAAATTGATAGATGTCGTGAGCCCGACATTTGATATGCGAAATCTGTAAGTCTTGCCTGGCCAACAATTCTAGATTGCATGAGATTATGAAGCAATACTTGCATAAATGTGAAAGCTAACTGTAAGTGCTTTTGTTATATATTACCTTGATCCACTGTATATGTATTGCCGTTTGATCCATGACCATTTATGAGAAGTCCATCAGGGAAGGGAAGATTAAGTCCATTATCTAGATTTGCTTTCAAATCCTGCAAAATGTGTAATTTAGCATACATGGTAATAGGCCCTTTTGTAACTAAGTTTACACATTAAAGGGAGTGATCGTTCAAAACTAATTACTGTGTGGTTTTGCCTAAACCAGTCACCAGCTAGAATGGTGTAATCTCCAGCAGGTGGAGGGAAAGGAACGGGTATCACAGAACGGCTGAAGATTTTTATGCCACCAAATCCTCCAGCAGCCTTGTGAAAGGCCAGTGACGGGAAATAGAAAAAGCTACCGATTTGATCTTTGACTTGGAGAATGTAAGTAAAATTCTGTCCAGGTGGGATAGGACAGTTCGTGCCATAAACTCCATCCTGCCAAGAGTTCCTTCTCTGTTGTATGCCGTTCCTTACCGAGAGAAAAAACTCGTTAGTGTTAAATATCTTTGAAAATGTGCTTTAAGTGTTAAAGTCCCCAATGTTTCTTAGTGAATTTCACATCATACCAAATAAATACATTAACATATTACCATTCACATTTGGTTCAAATAAAAAAAGATTATTTCACTAGGGAGTGGCTACTGAGGGATAAAATTAAGAGAAACATGTACTAATAGACTCGAACGTGAGTAGGGTAGAACACTCCAATTTTCCTCTTTATTTTAGTTTAACCATTTCTTGCTTTTTGGTGTATAATCCTCCATTAACAATAATGAAACCTCTATCGACTGTCAAATCATAATATAAATTCTCATATGAATAGATTAGCATGAGAGTGGCAACAGATATATACTAAATTTCTACTCTTAATGATAAGAAATCAAGTCACTAGATTTCTGATCAAAATCAGTTCACTGCAAGGCATTACTTGTATGCTGCAAAGACAGTCAGACAAGGTGAAATGAGTATACTCTTCAAGGGCTGCCATAATTGGAATTTGTTTGAACTGAAGTTGAACAAGGAAGCGGCACTAGAATCTCTTCTTTAGCAGTAGCAGTGACCATTTTACCAAATTACATAGACAAATTCAGTCAGCTAGTGGATTCAAGAACACAGAAACTAGACATTTCATTAGGAAGGTCAAAGATCCAAAGAATGTCTTTAATGCAGGACTTATATTATATAGTAAATGGTACCATACAAAGTAGATCTGATCCCACTATCTTATAGTACTACGTGGAGTATAATCGTCTTGTTCACTTACCCACTCGACCGGTAAAATGATCACTACTGTAAATATGTATCCATACATTTGCTTATTATTGATCTCGTAATTGGATTTACGGCTTTATATCCAACAAAATAAGTAAGAACAGTAGATTTTGAAGATTCATTCCAAAATTCTTTCGAATGGGCTTGTTATTCAATATCAAAATGATTGCACCTAAACACTTTATGCAGTAAACACCGTACTACCGCAATGAATTCCCGCCACAAACAAGCACATTCAAACAGAGTGAAATCTAGCGAGGCAACCAATAATACACAATTTGAAGAAATTTCACTTTTAAACCACAAAAATTTAACGTAAACATTAAGAGGAGTAACTCACCAAGAGAGTAGAAAAGGTTCATCCAAGCTATTGAAGACGCTGACAATTAAATTTTCATTAGTGACAGTCTCAATCTGTGGCCCTGGAAACTGACCATTAATCAATATTCCCTGCCATACATACACATTTCAGTGTTAATTTCTCAAAAATAATGTGAAAAACGGAGAAGAAGATAGCAAACAAACTCACCTGTTGCTTAACGCCTAGAGGGTAAATATCACCATAACTAACATTCCACGTAAAGAATCTATATGGGTCTTCCCCATTAGTGATGCCCAGAAGCATTAATACCGTCACAGCCAGTATAACAACACTTGTCATTTTCTCTTCCCAAATCATATGGGTTTTTTCCTGTTTTACTGGAAGAACAGAAACTGGGTTCGTTCAAATATGGAAAGAAAAGGAAGCACAAACTCCTATATTCTTTATCCTTCTTTTTTCCCTGTAACTTTCGCTTTTGTTTTTGTTGAAAGAGATTGGAAGATGCTTGGTTTAGATCTGGTTGTGCATACGATTACGATGTGAGCTTCCCTTTTGTAAACACAATGAGTGTTCAGTTCAGTGTTACGGAGTTGAGACAGCGTTTGCGTGACTGCTGCCTACTTTTACGCGCTTAATAACTCACAAATCTATGCATAAATAATTCCACCAGAGATCTAACTGTCTTCAACCTAAAATTAAAGTTTAATCAGTTGAAGAATTAATATAAAAATTAGGTTTTGATTGGTAGAGTTTGATTAAAGCTGATCAAATATATGATTGAAAAGTTGTAGATCTTAATTAAAATTAAATGTTGATCTAAGTTAGATTTTAATTAACTTTTCAGCTGAACCAAATATAGGCTTAATTTAATAAAATTTTATCAAACAAATAATAGAATTTTTTGGGGACTAATATAGGTCCATTACATTGTGCAAAAATTACTTGATATAAATTGGGTCTCGAAATGAAACTTTTATCGGTATGAGAAATAGGGATTGCAAAGTTTCCCACCTTCGATCCGCCCAACATCATCCCAACTCGAATGGAGCTGAGAATCTCAGCACCTAATAATAAGAGAGTTGTTATTTGTAAGGAAAAGTGACGTCGGAATTCATACAAATAACACTTATCATTTTTTTTATTGGTCAATAGAAAAAAAGAAAAAGAATAATAGATATGTGAAAATTCCCGCGACAATTCCCTTGGGCTGTAATAATAAACGAGATGTGGATGGGATCGTGACCCCTTTTGAATTTCTCAAACTCGCCTTGCATTGTTTTATTTTATTTTATTTTTAAATTTAAAATATATTTAAATATAATTATAATATTTGAAATTAATTAAATAGGACAATAAACGAAATTTGCTTTTTTTATCTTGTGTCGTCCAGTCCAGTCCAGTCCAGTTCAGTCCAATCCGATCTCTCTTCTTGATAATTTCCAGTGAAATCGAGATGATAATGATAGCACCGTCCCAACCCGACCATAGTCATACCCAATCAGAACATTTTGCTTGACTAAAAAAAAAAAAAAAATCTCAGTCCATGTTTAAATGTAATTGTCCCTTTTTTCCTTCTCTAATTTACAACAAAGTCAGCAGCTGCAGCTGCAGCAACAGCCAACGACTCAGATCTGCAAGGATATCATAACTGATAGGAAAAATAGCTGAAGAGGTCCCCCATTCTTTAATGGATACTACACTTAGATCCCCCACACTTCAAAATAGAGCATTTACATCTCCGAACGAAAAGAGAAAATGATTCATCTTCTTTACCAACATATAACCCACCCCTTCATCAAATCACCTCCCCTCCCCCCACCTCAAATCTACCACAGTTTGACAATAGAATGCAAACTGAAATTATAACTCTTCGTCATGCTAGTCCGGATAAAAATGGATTTATAAGGGGTTGTTCTCTTTGTATTTCAGTTTTGTGTTTTGAATTCATTTTAAATTTTGTGTTTTGAATGTCCGTTTTGAGATAATTTAAAATGTGTTCTTTTTTACATTTTGAAAAATTGTTTTTAAAACACCAAAAAACGCATTTTGAAAATTTTGACTTGATTATAACTGAAAACATTCAAAATGACAAATTTTTCGTTTTGTGTTTTCTTTATAAATTTTTAACTTATTTTCAAAAACGTGTTTTCGAAATGGAAAGAGAACATGTTTTCTCTGTTTTGAAAAATCGAAAACAGAAAACGATTTGAAAATGGTAAAGAGAACAGACCCTAAGCTTTTCATACAATCTTATAAAACACCAGAATTCATCTTTTTCTTATAATTTTACAAATTTAGTGAGATTAGATTAAAATGTTATTCTTGTTTTGAAAATTTGTGCCGCATCAATTAATATGAGATGTGAAAGTTATTTAGTGATTTCATGAAAATCACAACTTTTATGCATTTTTAATTACATATTTTATCGATTTTTATTAAAATGTATCAAAAAACTTTGTTAAACACCCCAAAGTGGGAGTGGTTTAGTGAAAGGGTAGGGAATATGTTCGCAAACAAGATGAATCTTTCTCTTTTTTTCCTTTATCCTCGTTTTCCATTTAATTTGTTGTTTATTAAAAACAAGGGTAGAACTATCTTTTTAATATAAATTTGATTCCTTAATTAATGGTAGTGGTAAAATCGTCTTCAAGAAAACTCTTCCAAGTGCTATTAAAATGAAAGATATGGTACTTAAATGCTCCATTTTGAAGTTTGATGATCCAAGTGTCAAAGATTGGGAACAAGAACCTCTAGTGTTATTTTTCCTAAACAATTGGACTTTAATAAATAAATGCATAAAAAGACACGAGTCAAGTGTCAAAATTGCATTGCTCAGTCAGTACAAATAATAAATTTGGGTCAGGTCTGCACATGTTAAAAATATTTTAAAATACGTATAAATAATATAATAACAAGATAGACAATTTCCTCGTATTATTCAATGTATATAGAAGAAATACTTTACCAATAACAACATAACGGGTTGGCCCAATTGTAGCTAGCTTTGCACTCACTTTTAACAAGATAATGGGGAAAAAAAATGAAAACAAGATAATTTCAAATGATCATTGTTAAATGAAGAAAATTCATCTTTTCCTCAAATTTCTAAAACACAAAAGTTGCAATGTAAGGATGCATCACCGAAACAACCAAGAGCTCTGATCGAATCTTATATATTAACAACTTTAGAAGCACATTACAAAATGAAGAGATCAACGTCTCTGTCATCTGGACTATATCAAATTTATCTACCTTAATTTCGCGTCTAAACTTGATAGACATTATAGTATGTCATTTAAGTTGTATGGTGAGATCATCCAAGCTGGGACGGCCATGAATTGACAATCCGTGTTCATTAGCTAGATGCAATAAGCATATGAAGCACAAATGAGCAGATATGTCGTTAACAGATGCTGCTGCTGCTTCTTTGCATTCATCTGGGAAATTGGCCAGGACTTGCCTGAAAGACACTGTTTCTTCCTGCATTTCCCCCATAATATATGGAATAGTCCATAATTAGACCTTCAATTTACATAATGGTAAAGAACAATAGCAGACACGCCCAAATCATGCCCCTACACCTATAAAAACCTACAAGCACACCGAGGGAGCAATAGGAGAGAGAGAGAGAGAGAGAGAGAGAGAGAGAGAGAGAACGAGCGAGCAATGGCAGATTGCTTAATATTCTACACTTTCATGATGAGCTTCCTCCAATTATTTTTTTTATTATTATTACCTTTATTCCAAAGAAACAACCAATAATTGTTTGTTACATTTCCATGTTCCAAAGTTCACATCTTTATCCTAAACAAACTACCATGCTCTATATGGCTTCGTGTGTGGTATTATTCACATGGGAACATCCAGTTCATAAGATTAGTAGAGTTTGATGTTCCTAAGATTAGTAGAGTTTGTCTTTACGTGAGAACAATTAATCTTCAACATATACATCCAAAATCCATAGAACTACCTTGCAGTGAGATGCTTAGTATATCTAAGCAAGCATCGTACAAAGTAAGCAACCATTCTCTTTGATTTTAATTCATTAACATGTACAGCTGAAATTTTCATAAACCAGTTTGATAAGGAATAAAATAAGATACTACAAAATAAGGGTTTCAGTAGAAGGAAAAGCTGAATTTTGTCCATAGATGTACATCAATTTATATTTACGATTGTTAATGAATTATGGTAATATTGACCGGTGATTTGTTACCATTAATAGTGCTCTTAAATTTAACTAAAGTTTCGTAACTATATAAGAGAATCTTGTCTGTTTATTTGCTCTTGATACATTCCACATTAGGTTCTCTTCCCTTGGATGATGCAATCGCTTTTAGTAGGCAAATACTCAAGACAATTTTGTTTGGACCATCATTTGAGATAAAATCCTTTACAGATACATTTTATTTGCATAAAAATTTGTTGGAAATATGGAGATTAATTCTACAATTAAGCGTATATTAGACATTTCATATTTGTTGTGTATTAAAGAATTTCCTATTTGGAGACAATCCCACATTTATAAGATTGGTATTTCCTATGTCCTAATTATGATAGGATGACTTTTCACATGGAATAGGAATTATCTTTTGTTACCCCCAATATAACAGGAATGGTGTGAATTCCACATCAAATAATAACCATAAGCCTCTCTCTTGTGCACCTATAATAAGAGTCACCCTATTTCTATTTTATATCTCAACATGAGTGATAGATAAAGTGATCTCTCTTTTGGAAACAATTTAGATTTTTCCCAGAGTCTTGCTTAGTATAAGTTCCAGAGATAGAGAGCTTCCAAGGATTTGACTATTCGGTAATCTATTATGTAGCAATTGTTCAATGATTACTTCGAAGCATCCCCTCACTCGCACATACATTTCTCTACTTTGTTATCTTATTAAAAACCAACTCATCTAAAGTTTTTGTCATTACAAATCAAAGAAGTTTGTTATTATGTTTTGAACACGATTAAGTTAAGAAATGAAAAAAAAAAAAAAATCATGTATACTGAACATGCAATTGGTTATCAACTACTCAATTTGAACCTATATAGAGCTCAATTATCAAGGAAGTAAAATCGGGCCTTCACAAGAACTTGGACTTACCTGAATTGAAGTTTCATTGAATTTCTGTATATGGTCCCACAGGGTTTCCTTGAGTGAGTGAACGTCAACTTGTTTAGATGTTTTATCAAACTGAACTTCAATCTTACTAATCTGTTCATCCAGACAAGGAGATAAAAAGTAAACACTGACTGCAACATATTTTCAAGCAAACTAGGTAGTAATTGATTTTGAAAAAATATATAACTCATTTAACTAAAAATTATTTAGAATTGCAAAAAATTGTAACAGGTTACTTTAGAAGTGCAACATCCATGATGCAGGCTCTTTAACAGATTTTGTATCTTCCAGTAAGTGATTTGTCACACGTGGTTAAAATCATATTTAATTAAAAGAAAAAAGAGACAGAAGCAATGAAACATCAGATCCATGATCATCATTAAATCCTTACATACAATGACTAGAATTTGAGAATAATGATTTATATTTCTCATTGTCCAGAAGAAAATAGTAGTTTTGCTCCACATATTCACATTTCTACCCTCTAATGATAAAATAACCTATGAAGAAGGATTAAGTTATTGGTGATACAGTTCCTGAGTTGTGTATTTCCTGAGGAAAGATTTCTTCATTTTAGAAACACCTAAGATGCAAAAACAGTGTCTTTCTAGTTCTACTTTTAAACTAATACTTCATTAACGCTTTGTGATTTCTATGATTAACAAACACCTTCCCAGTACGAAAACCAAAGTTGAGAAGGTCCAATTTCCCACAAATTATAAACGTTTGAACTGCTAGTATTGATAACATTGTTTCAAGGACAAGACATACCCTAGGAAAAAATCTATATCCCAACTGTAGCTGTTTGGTTCAGATGGTTGTTTGTGTCCCCACATATGATACCATAAGGTAGAAAAAATACTTGTTACCCATATTTCTTTAAAATAAAGATATTTCATCTGGTGTGGAGAAAGTTTTTTGATGGGATGAAGGTGCATAGGTTGTAAGTAATCACTCAACTCTTTTACTTTTCTCTTTTTGGTTCATGGCATGTACCCCACTCTTCCCTGTTCTTGTTGTTAACATTGATCAGACTGATCCTATAGGAGAAAAGAAAACCGAAATGAACCATGAACATTCTGGATTAACTTAATCCATAATCCAAGCCAAAGGCAGCCATCTAATATTTAAAAAATCAAAGCTAAAGCCTAAAGAAAACTGAATAAGTAGCATTCAGAAGTTTTAGACATGAGCTTCTCAGTTTACAAATTGGATAATTCAACAAAATGCTCTTGAATGAATGCTAAGTAGAGAAGAAAAAAGGTGTATCCAATCAAAAATAAAATAGATTGAGAATATAAAAAACAGTACGTATGTATCTAAAAGAATTAAACGCCAGCTATTTCTCGAGATACTATTGATGCCTTACTTGAGGAATTTCTATCAGAGAAGGGCTCCTATCTATAAAATGGTGAACTAACATGGGAAGTGTAGAAAACAAAGGCTTGGCTAACATCCTTTCCGTAGGGCTTGAGGCTCCAGCTCTCCATAAGAGATTATAGCACCTCAAAATTTTGCATTGAAAAATTTAACAACTTTTATCAAGTGTCACGTGTGTGTGTGTGTGTGTTGATATTGTAAGAATTATATGGATGATATATTTTTATTATCTATAGAAATGTGTGCATGTAAGTGGACACCAATAAATTGAATTTTTTGTTGATATATTCACGAAAACGTAATTTTATTCACCGTTACGGGAGAATATTTTGTGCCCTATAAAAAACATATGGGACATGAAATATTTTAGTGCCGACAACATCGTAAAATTATAGTAACTATGGGACAAGGATGCTAACCTGTCGAGGTTGAGAGACCAAAGTGCTTGACTCATCAACATCACTATTAGAAATTCCATCATCAAATGTGCCTCCAAAACCACCTTCATCATCCCATGATGGCATTTCTCCATAGTCATCTCTTTGTTGACTTACTTCATCTAACCACAACAAAGGGTTAGCACTAGTCTCCAAAGGGAACTAATTTAGAAATTTTGATTGATTCTTGATAAGACGTGATAAAGATATGCATAGTGTACAAAGGGAAAAGTACAAATAAATAACGAAAATTGTAAGTTATAGAAGTGTAACACTCCATATAAAATGAGGTGAGATACAAAGCCATGTAGAGAGGAAAGGGATAAATATTAAAAGGTAGTCAAATATGATTCACTTAGCAGTACCAAAATAATGTGACATTTAGCTGGTGTTTTGTGCATAAAGATCCAGGGGTTAGCCTTTTGAACGGCAAACTTCCTGATAAGTGTTAACAAAGTCAAAGCTTGGAATTTTTCCTCTCTCAAGACAAATGAACTGCTAATATATGAACTTCACAAATTCATCATCGATCTCACTCCGATCATTGAATTTTGGGCTTGAAAAGTTCACTTTCCAGGGTCCATTGTTTTTGGGTTAAAATTTCTAATTTTCTGTTTGAAGCAAAAATTGTAGAATTTTTAGAAATATTTAGATCCAGTATAAGAGCAAACCAAGCAAAGATGATCATAATACTTTTTTGGGAACCTCTGTGGCTTTAATTTAGCAATAATGCCAATTTATTACTTTGTCATGGTGCAGCTATTTTATCAATCAATTAAACAACACTCGTTTAGCAATTGTTACTCTGCATGTATATGTGTATGTTACAGCATTTCCCTATTCTTTCTAATTAGAGATACTGAAACAATATTTTAAACATTATCAACATGCTGAATCTTTGCAACTGGGAATACAGCTTAACATTAGAACAGCCCAAATATCCAATATATGTGATTGTATAATATAGATTCATAGAAGTCATTGTCACCTGTTGTCTTGCTTCCTCTCCTTCCGATGCACTGAAATAACGAAATACAAAAAAATAAATATATAACCCATGATTGAATTCTCGTGACCACACAGAGAGAAACTAAAGTTCCAGCAAGATATATCTGTCTGTTTTCACCATCAACTTATAGGCTTCCACTTTTCTTCATGAAGGAAAGATTGGGAGGGACTGTTGAAGTTTACCGTAACATGAGGTAACAGAAATAGCTTCACAAGATTCTCCGGTTGGTAATGGCAATCTTCTGGGAGTTTAGTGTTACACGGGGCTCTATTTGTTGGCAGGAAAAGTGACTTGGGATTCTTTGGAGGAGCAAAGATATCCGATACATCATTGTCCAAGGCATTTGACAGCTCAATGTCAGATTCTGCTTTTCTGTTTTTTGCTTTTTGGATCTTTGGTAATCCATTATCCTTTGCTGGATCTTCAGAATCTGTAAAAGATTTCTATTAAATGCCAAACGAACAGGAGAAAAAAACATTTATGCTATTGATGAAAAGCCTACTGAAGGTTACCTTTACCCTTCTGATACTTCCAATGATCTGGACCCGCCCAGGCATTTTTCTTTGACACAAATCCCAAACTTGAAAACAAATAGCCGTCGACTTTCTCAAAACTATTATCCTCGTCAAGATCATTACAATTAAAACGTTTATTATCCTGCAATTATTTACCACAAATATTAGCAGTTATGATATTCCGTTCCATTAGAAGGATCCCTTAAAACATATGCTGGATTTATGGCAACCAAAACTAATTAATCAAAACCTCTGGTTGGCTTGGAAAAATTTGATCTTGGTCATAAGATCCTTCATCTACCACACTTGCTTGTTCATCATGATCAAAGCCCCAAGTTCCAAAACTCTCAATTGCATCATTATCTTCCGCATGATTACTATCAGCAGTTTGGAAAACTTGCGCAGAACAACTTTGGCCAGAAGAAAATGATTCAGATGGTTTTTGCTTGTCTTCGTCAAATACATCGAATATAGCCCTAAGACTGGGTGATATTTCATGCTTCTTAGGCATATTCAATACCATTTGTTCAATGCATTCTGAACAAAAAATAAAATAAAAAGAACCATAAGATATGTGACAGAAAGCAGAACCAAGATATATCACAGAAGCTACTATACCTCTAGCAAAAGATGTATCAATTGCCTCTGCTCCATCAATTTGAGCCTCAAAAGACGAACACTTCCCAGGTACTTCCAGAGAATCAAATAACACTCGGCAGTCACCATACACTCCAAGATTGTTCAGCAAAAGACCCTTCGCCCCACCTTCATCGAACTGTGCAGATGTCTGATGGTAGAGAGGATCCACCACAAATGCAACTATGAACATAGATAGAGAGAGAAAGGGAGAGGGGTGAATAAACGCCTAGAGAGAGAAAAAAAGGGATAAAAGTGATGAAGATATCAATTTCAAAGGAAACTACAGAATGCAGAAACTTATCAAGACATAAAATCAACGCAACCATGCACACGTGAGGGCAAAAGTAGAGAAAGAGAGAGTAAACCATAAATAATTCAAGCAAAAAGCCAATTAATATCCATTCATATCAACACCCTTTTAGATGCGCTTACCATCAAACTTCTTCACATTTAGAGCCTCAAAAGATGACTCCAGTGTGGACAATGGTGACAGCTGCAGGTGTTTACTTTAACTACATTAGTGTCCAACCTTTTTTCAATTCCTAATCAGTTAAGATACCAACTTCATGATATATTTTTTGAAAAGAAACACTTACCTTTCTTTCTCGCTCTTTCTTTGAGTGGCCTTCCTCTTGCGCATTATCGTTATTGGCATTCTCCACGAAATTATCTGGCATAGTTAATAAACTTCAATCCACGGTAGTCGGCAAAGACTAGGACTGACAAGACTGAAAACAATTTTTGTGAAGCAAATCCAGAATGTAATTGGGGATTGTTCATTCCCAGGCAACTGTCCTTGCTAGACCACTGTCAATGACTTGGAAACTTGACAAAAAAGAAAGAAATAGCTATGTCATAGTGACTGGAAATAGTACTTCAGTAAGGCACACAGGGTAGTTGTAAATCAGTGAGAGTATGTTCTTTATATTTATCCTAACGAAGAAAGATAACATAAAAAGCCATGAAGGTGAAGAATTCCAGTTTGTAGGATAAAAACTAGTTCTAGACCTGGAAAAATAGAAGGGCAGAGGTCATAGAGTCCACTTAACATTATCAAATCTAATTACAAATGAAACTTTTATATGTTTTCAACTGACTGACTTATTGATAATTTCAATTAGCCCGCTCCAAACCTCACGGAATGTGATGCTTCAGTATCATGGCCACTAAACTTTGGCATACTTTAGTCAAATCACTACAGTTTTTTCGTTTATTTGGATTTGCAACCTAACTTTCAAACTATACCTGTTATGAGCTTAGTTCCCATTAATTGGAGAATACATAACATTAAAAAGTCAAAGGTAGATAAACAGAAACAAAAAGATATCCGATAGACAAAGAATGGTGAAATTTTAGCATCCTCCTGTCCATGCTACCTAAAAGGCAAGGGAAAAGAATATTTTCGCGAAAGCTCCAGTGTAGAAATTAAGTTAACACTAAGTTATATCTTGACATTCGTAAATATCATATTCGTAAACTAAGTTGGATAACATTAAAATACATCATTCCAATTCTTCACATGTAAAATTATAAGCAAGTTAATTCATATATGCAATAGCAAAAATATGTATTAGAATACAAATGAAAATGAAGCCTTGACAAAGTTAACCTTGTTCATCCTCGTGCCCAACACGATTAATTCCTCCAAGAACCTTATACGCTTCTGAATGAACTGAATCCACCCTCATTGAATAAATCTTAACTCCAGCTTCAAGGGTACAACTTGCCTAAAATAAAACCATAAATACTGTATAGATATGTATGCCAGTTATATTGCGTCTACTTGTGTGTGTGCGCGCGCGCGCGCGCAACATACCCAAAAAATAATAAATGTGTTGTGCAATATAAAAGCCACTGTTTCAATACTCACTTTTATACTAACTTGGAGGAAGCATGCATATTTGAAAATTCACATTTCTCCTAAAAAAACAATCCTTTTTTGCCAGGCTTTTACGAAGTTAGCTTGAAGAAGCCATTGCTTGAAAGATAGAATTAAGATTAATAACAAGAAATGATTCCATTGGCAAAAAAATAGAAAGAAAAAGAAAGGAATTTACTCCAGACACTCGTGTAACAGACCAAAATCCAGCACATACTCGGACCAAAACCACTTCTCTCGAAAATGCAAGACGTGTATTCCTTCATAGTCAACAGATATTTGAAGTGTGATGGGACAAAATAAATTGCACGTTACATTTAATTAAAAAAACACCTTCTGAAAATTGGTTTCCACATCATTCTCTTCGTCGACTCTAATAATCTCGTAAAGATGATCTATCAAATTCAGCTCCCACGTGTTCTTCTGGTTAATTTTCTGCAAATCCACAAATATCGTAAAACAACTCGTGATCAAATTTCTCAGAAGTTACAAAAAATAATAAAATAAAAAAGAGGGAAAACGTTTTCGCTGGCAAGTTTGATGCAGTTCTGAAACAATTCGAGGATCTGTTCTTTTCCAAGCAATGGATCCGCCTTGGGAGAAGTGGCAGTCGTAGGGGCGGCAGGTTTCCGGCGCACGGCGGCAGCCCGAGCGGCGCGTGCTTGAGCGCGTTCAAGTTTGTCATCATTGGAGCCCAAGAAGAATGGGCTTGAAGGAGAGAAGGGTCCCCTCTGCTTAGGGTTCGGGCTCAAGGTTTCAGCCATTTGTTTTGTGTACGTAGAAGAAAGGGAGAGTTTTTTTTCCGTTTTTCATTGATCTCCTAAGTGATTTTGAAAGTGTACTTTCCCTCCAAAATAGAATTGAATAATTTAGAATTATATTTCACCCTATTATAAACCATTTACACATTGTTCTAAATCTAGCATCACTGCTCATATTGGTGTAGTGATGCGGCAAGATATGATTAAATCAAAAAAATTTCAAATAAATAAAAATGAAAACTTATTCACCCTTTTATTGACACATCATTTATCTGTAAAACTTTATGGAACTCTTTATTTACATGTAGCATTATTCATTATAAAATACAATTAATTAAGCTCAAGTTTGATAGTCATTTTTTTTTTGGAAAAAAATCATATTTTGAATAGTATGTTTTGAATGATGTGTAGTTAAAAAGTATAAAAAATTAGGTTTATGTACAAAATATTTTATTGTGTGAATGTATGTTTGAAAATTAGTATAAGAATTAAAAAGTTTTGTTTTAAAAACAGACAGACAGAGGCTAAAATATAAAAAATTAAATTTATGTACAATATATTTTATCCTCTCTTTTTTCAAGAGCTACAAAAATCTAATTTTAATGTACATTGAATGGGTGCTAAAATACATACACTGGTAACCGTGGAGACCGAAGCAATCTTTAAACAAGAGCCTGCATGGCAAAGTGAATCTTGGTTGTATGAAGTTGATAGTCCCAATTTCCGCATCATAGAAATGACCTAGTTCTGTTAGGCTTCATTTAAAAAATAAAAAATAAATTCTTTTAAACACCTATTTAATGATATCCATAATTTTTATCAAATTTTCAATAACACATTTTATCAATTTTTATTAAAATTTAATAAAATTTTGATCTTTAACTAAATCAAACAGAAGTTAAAGGCGATGAAGCCAGCCATGATTGGGGACGGTAGTGTGGTGGGCACTAATGACAATAATAAAAGAGAATGTCAAATCAGTAGTGAAAAGCATTTATCATGCCCATTGTGGACAGAAGATCACGCCTGACTCAAGCAAACCCTTTTTGATAAATATATAGTCAAGCACACTACCTCTCTTTTATTACTGTCACTAGTATTACTCCGCACACCACAAAGTAAAATTCCAAGCATCCGTCCACCCACCACACTATCAGAGATCATATTAGGTTCTCTTATCACGTCATAAATGAGAAGTTTTTATCGTGCCCTCGTATCCATTAATTTTTTTCGTTGATTGTACCAAAATCTTTCGTTTATGCTAATCACAATTCTAAACCTTTCGTTGTCATCTTCTTCTCCAGACAGAGTTATAATCGGAATTGAATTCTATTATGCTATACATTGGATGCTTTTTGGTGGCATGTTTGATGTTGATTAAGCAGTGGTTAAACTATATATTTGATGGCATTTTATTCTTCTATTTCTACTGGATATTGGAAATGTGATTTATATTGTCAGCTCGTGAATTTTAATAAAAGTATTATGCGTAGAATCAGAAATCAGATCGTGAACCCGAATGATTTTATTTATGAATATCCAAAGTGTAATTGATGATTTTAGATATCGAAATATGTGGGTAGACCCACCCAATTTCTATGCCTTAATACAAATTAATCTGGATAAGTGTTATGCGTTTCCTATAACATAAATATGTCGCAAGAAGTTTTATAATATAAAGATCAAGTACGGATATCGAACCCATGGGGATTGAAATTTAATTTATTACTAAAAATTATAATTATGTAGCCTCTATTTTATCCGGACAATCAAATTATAATATCAATGGTTTTAAACTAATCTAATGATGGATATGGCGACGAATTCAATGATATCAATGCAAGTTTGAAAATTTAATCAATAGGAGAAAGCATGTGGTTTTGACTTCAACCAATGATCAAATATATTTCTTAATTATATAATTATTTCTAATCAATTTTCCTAATTTTATAAGTAAGAACCCTAATGTAATTTTACTCAATCTCTCGAGTGCCGAGTAAAAATTATTCCTATATTTCAATTTCAATCGTCAAGTTTTCTAAAAAACATACTTGTGCGGTTAAAAATTTATATGTGAAAATATTTTGATCACATTTCATTATTTTTTGACTTCTAATTGTATTTGATTGACTCTTAACAATTTTCAATTATCATTTGGTAATCCGAATCAACTATTGAAAAGTCGCAATTGAGTCTTCAAACTTTAGATTTCACCTTTATTGGTCATTATTAACTTCTTTCTTTTAATTTCACTTCCAACCATCAAGTTTCACCAAATCAACAGTATTTTCTCCTTGATTCATGACAACGTCACTCTTTTCTCCAAATTTTACATCGTTCACACCAATTTACCTAACGTATAAAATAACACAAAAAATACAAATCAAAATGTTCTAAAACTATGATTTAAACAAAATATCAAGATTAAGTAGAATAAAAAAATGAGTGAAACTCGCTCATCAATAAGCGCAGAAGGTTTCATTTGTTGACTAGTCACACTGGTATTGGGTATTGAATTGTTAGTTTTTTAACTGTAAAGAGGGTGTTTGGTGGAGATTAAAATTATATTTTAGTGGATTGTGATAAAAGTTTTTGAAATGTGTGGTTGAAAAGATGTGGGACCCATGAAACATGTGGTTAATATTGATTATTTGACTTTGATTTAGATTAAAATAAGATTTTAATTCGGCCCAAACATGCTCAAACTTTGTCTGATAATAATATTTAGTCACACTAAAGGTTATAACGTAGTCTACGTGATGTTAAGTGAAATATTAATTAAATGACTCATTTAGAGGGTGTTTGGTGGTGATTAAAATTAGATTTTTTCTAGATTTTGATATAAGTTTTTGAAATATGTGGCTCAAAAGCTGTGGGACCCATTAAAAAATGTGGTTAATATTGATTGTTTGACTTTGACTTAGATTAAAATCTGATTTTAATTTGTACCAAACAAGCTCTTAATTGTACTTATATTTAATGTCGCATTAGCGCTACATAGATTGAAATTATAACATCAATATGACTAAATATCATTACTCTTTTTAAAAAATTGCCATGTGCTTGTTTTATTAATAAGAAAGCTCTCATATACCTCTTCAATTCGCGTTTACGCAACTTTTCGGACTTGAAACAAAAATTATGCATCCAAAAGTAAAGAATATATTTATAGTTTATTAGGCAAAGTTTTCTCAAAATTATTTTCAACACATTCTAGTGAACCCACAACTTTTCCTTCACCACATTCTAAAATAAATCATTTTTCACTAGAAAAAGATATATATGCAAAAAGAATTTATATCAGGAAAAAGAAAATCTGAACCGGTAAATACCGTACACTATTTGAAATTGAACACTGAAGTTTACAAGAACTTCGTGCAAATCTTCCATTCAAATGATAATGTCAGGGGATTCTACTTAATATTAATGAAGATGGGACACTCCCAACATTTTCCTAATGATTTTTGGACAAGAACAATCAAATTTTGATACGAGTAACATTTTACGAATAAACAGGGCTCAATGCAATCGGATGCGCTATAGATGTACAAATAGAGCCTAAAATTGCCGTTCAAAATAATATCTCGAGGATTAGTTCCTCTGATGAACAGCAATTTGGTGCATTTCCATGTCCTTTAACATCACAGAACGCCCACATGAATCACAAGGAGCAGTTCTTGATCCACACACACTCTCATGCTCCGAGTAACCCCTTAGCCTGTCCCGTGCATCAGCAGCACAAGTCCCAGCTTGAACCATATCTCCACAGAATCGACATGTAATAAGACGCAATGGGCAATCTGAAGACTGGTGCTGCACCTGTTAAGAATTAAGAATATTTGAATATTAGAAACTTGGGAGGGTAAATGAAATATACAGCTGTAATTCATGTCCTAAAAGCTGCCCTGAAGAGTATAATATTAACCTGCCCATCAATTTACCAGCACAGTAAGTGTTGTGCCACTCAAAATTTCCCCCGGATTCCCTTTATAAGACTTCTATAATGTGTCCAAAAACTGACCCATAGATAACAGCACAATAAGTAATAAAACTTTTGAATGGAGAAGTTCGAGGAATTATCAGATTTTAACAAACTACACATCACAAGACAAAGTTGGCAAGAACGCAAAAGAGATACAGAAAAGCATAATCATTACCATTTGTTCTTTCTCGAGGACAATTCCACACGGGCAATGAAGTGGCTCATGAAAAACTTTGACATGCTTCTCAATCTCTACCTCATGGAAAGCAAGTCCACATTTTCCACAGTGCACATGGCTTTTGGCATCCTCAATCTTAAGAACAATCCCACAACCAGGATGCTGACAGATGACATTATGTCTGCTACAATAGGCTTCATGAAGTGCTATGGTCCTGGAAGGAATATTACGCTTACAATTTCTGCATTCGACAGTATCTACCTCCATAGATGACGAAGAAGATGCAGGATTCTGACCCACCTTCTCCCTCGGCTTATCTCGAATAGTTACTGAAACCGTGAATTTGGATGTATCTGTAAAGCCATATATACCAACACTGTAACTACCTGGTCCGAAGTTCATATCCTCCATGCCAAGTATCAAAGCCTTTGGACCCACATCATGGGAAGACCAGACGTGCTGGTGGCGTGTTGGGAACAAAAGTGGATGCCTAGAAACATACAGATCAGTATCTCCATCTTGCATCTGTGACTCTAGCTTAATTTCAATTTTGGCATCCGCTGAAGAAATTATTTTCCAAGCATCATCGTCAATTGAGAACTTATAGTACAAGTAGTTTCCTTCATCAACCACTCCAGATTCCGGCTTCCCAAAGATGAGAGGTGTCAGCACATGATGGTTTGTTTTTTCTGCAGACTCGGGACCCATAATGTCAACTTCAATATCCGTTTCTAGAACAGATACACTTGATGAGGGTTTCAACTGAAGAACACGTAAATGATATGTTAGGGCACCATGATTGACTGTGAGCACATCACCTTCCGAAAGAGTTGCATGTTGGCGAAGGCTTGTTTCCAGGACTGCTTTGTGATTGGGAATGTCAGAAAAGCCAATTTCATCTGATTGAAGTTTAGCATAAGTTCCTTTTGTCAGCCAAACATAACGTACTTCCACCATGGAAGACTTGAGAGTTCCAGCAGGGAATAAGTTACTCCAACTGTGTGGAGGAAGCGCTACAAAACCTTCCTCTGCAGTGAACTCCATTACACCAGCATGTGTCGTCCTGTACTGTTCTTCTCCAGCACCCTCAGCGTGAACCAAGGACAGAGAGAAATGCAATGGTCCTTTGTCGAAAGCTCCTTGTTCAGACAACTCCACAAAAATAGAAGGTGGCAGTTTGATCTTATCTCCACTACCCTGATAAGGTACAGCTTCCAAAGTACGAGAAAAAATGACTCCACGACCAGCATTCAAATTTTCTTCCAGTTGCTGATTTATCTGGGAAAGACATCAAAAAGAATCCTTGTAAAGTCGATGTTTGAAAGCTAGAATTAAAAACCTACTGTAGCAACTTGAATATCAAAAACAGTATACTGTACAAAATTGAAAGGATTGTAAACTAAAATCAAAATCTATTGAAGAATATTAAGTATTAAGCTTGAGAGAAATGTCTAACGTTGGTTTATTTGAGATCTCAACTCTAGCAACTTTCTACATTGAAGCATCGATTTGAATCTAAAATCATATAGAAAATTTCATGCATAGATTAATTATATAATATGAACTATCACTCTTGAATAAAGTCCAAGACAACACAAACTGATTCATTTTGAAACAGAGGGATAATAAGAAGCAATCATGGAATCTCAAAGGTAAGACACTTGTCTTCAAGCCAGCCAAGAGGAGCGGATCCAATTCCACATCACAGTTGAGCTACTTCAGTATTTGGGAGTCACGAATAAAAGGAAAATGTGAACATACATGAACAGTGGAGACATCAAATTATGCATAAGAAAACAAACTGAGACACAGAGAAACCTAGAACTGAAAATATAAAATGTACAAGTTCCCGTGCACGAAAATGGAAAAAAAAACTTAAATGAACTTGCAAAAAGTTCCATCATCTTCTTCTTATTTTATTTAGTTTGAATGTCCAAAATTTCTTTGTATTCTTGAAATACAAATGTTAAGCCACATTATTTAAATACCGAACAATTCAAAGAAATAATTCTTATTTTGATCATAGTTAGGATATAAATGTCTTGTAGAGAAAAATGAGCAAAAATTAGCTGAGTACCCCCCCATAAATGATGGGTAACTTTGGTGCTAGAGATGGAGTACGGGTACTAACTGAATATGGTCTAAAAGAAGAAACCACCGAAGATAAATTAATCCATAATAAGGTTATGTTAGTTAAGTCTTCATTTAAAAGAAGAGTAAAGAGCTGATAACTCTGATTAGCACGTAAGTGTTGCGAATAGGGTTTAGATAAGGCAAGAAAGTAACCATTTTGGAAGACATAAATGTGTTATTTCGGGTAATCCTTAACCAAGTAAGATCTTTCCTAGGGTATATCTATATTGACATTTCAGGAAAGATGACTTGCGTCTCCCAATATAAAAATGTATACGAAGATATTGGCTTTGAGAATATCAAGACAGAAGGTTACAATAATATTGGCTTTAAGAAAGCTTATGATTGGGTGTCATCTAACACCTGCTTGATAAATATAGAATCTCCTCACCTATTAACTTACAAAAACGAGCAGAAGTTTGGTGAATAAAATTCATACTTACTAGGAAGGTGGATAGGGTTTTGCACAAGTATTAGTTAGAAATTGTGATGAGCACAATCTTTCAACTAACATAAACGGTAGAGGGATGTAATTTGAAATTTACTATCAATGACAAATTGTATAGTCCAGATCCATCAATTTTTCACGATCAAACGATCTCTATTATTAACGTGAGCTTTTAGGGTATCCAAAGAAAGTTAATTTCAAAGCCATTCCCATAAAGCTAAGAGGCAATTTTTTTCACATAATTCACGAATTTAACAAAATGATAGAACTATGATATTAATAAATAGTGCCAAACTTCGAGATTAGATGAAATATCAATCAATTTAAGATTAGATCGAAAAAGAACCATTCATTAACAAAAAAATGGGGCAATTAAAAACGGACCTTGGCTTGGGCTTCAGCGGCTTCAATGCGGCGAGCACGCTGAACGGCTTCGATTGCTTCGCGGTGGTGAATGGCTTCTTGTTTGGCTCTCTTCTCTCTCTCCAATTTCAATTTGGCCCTATCTTTCCTCTCTCTCTGCTCTCTCTCCAGCTTCTCTCTGGCTCTTCTCAGTTCAAAATCCATCTATGTTTTCTTCCTTTCAGTGATCCCAAATTAACCTTGAGGGATTTCAGTTTGATTGAATCAAGCTTCAAGGGAATCGGAGAATTATATATGAATCGATTTTCCAATTTCTTGCTGGAGAAGGCTGTACGAGTACACCACCCGTCAAAATTTGTGTTCGAGAAGGATCTGGGCCTTTCAACTGAGAAGGTCCATTTTGGTTAGACCTAGTGGGCCAGTTTGAACCGGCCTTTAAAATCAAAGGAAAATTGCAATATTAGTCCCTAATGTTAGTGCTTGTGGTAATTTTTTCTCCAAACTCTAAATTTGGACATAAATCTTGAGAAAAATCTCCAATCTTTAGTAATGAGCATTTACGTCTCCAAAATTTCATTTCTGTAGCATTTAAATCCCCGATACACAATTTTAACCTTAATTTAACAAGCCAAAAATTGGTAACAAAATACTTATTTACCTTTATCTTTAACTCGAAAAACGTAAATAAAAAATAAACATAAACATAAACATAAAAGGTAAAAATAAAACATAAAACATAATTACCATTATCTCATTCTCTTCTTCACTTACCACCCCACATCTCCATTATGAACAACGACATGCAACACATAGCCTCTTAGTTGTTGATAGTGCTGTAAATGAATCGGATATGGACTAAATTTGTTCATATTCGATCTGATCTGATAAGAATAATTCATGGATCCGATCTGATAATCTAATGGATATTAATTTTTAAATTCATATTCGATTTACTATATTATCGGACATTCGATCATAAATATTTTAGAAAGAGAAGATTCTCAATCACAATACAAAATTCACCATAATATATATTAATGTTATATTGGAATTTGAAAGGTTTGACCTTCTTCATCAAAAATTATAATATGGGTTTCAAAATTTAAAAAAATCATGTGTATATAAAATATATTATATTACTATAACAAATCGGATTGGATTCTTATCGAATTGGATTGACTTATATCCATATGGAAAAAATTCATATATAAGATATAAAGTATGACACATTTCAAAACTAAGAAACAAAGTTTAAAATTTCAAAAATCAAATTTATTTTATTTTATTTTTATAAACTAATTTATTAAACATATATTTTATTAATTAAATATATTAAAATCAAAATTTTATACAATTTTGTCACAAATTATAAATTAGTTGGTCACAAATTATTTTTCTTTGTCACAATAAGGCACAAATCATTTCACGATCACAAATCAAAAATTTTATAAGTAACATATTATTCATCGATCACAAATTTTACAAGTTACTAATTATTCATCGATCACAAAATCAAAATTTTTATTGGTCATAATAACTCATTTATTAAATAAAAATTATCAAATTAATTGGTCACGATTCATTTATCAGTCACAATTTAATAAATTGTAAATCTTAATCACAATTTATTAAGTTACATATTATTTATTAATTAACCAATTATTTTGTCACAACCAATCAAATAATTGGTCACGAACATCCCGACGCCACCCTATCTTATCCCAACCACCGCCATGACCAGACACATGGGCGGAGATAGTGGGGGGCTAGGCTGGGTTAGCTCAGCCCCCCCAGCCCATATGTAAAATTAACATATTTTAACCCAATTTTAATTTGAATTATAACA
>CAIGRP010067781.1:0-12646 GCA_903798385.1 Fraxinus cuspidata | reverse complement strand
TTAAAATACATTGACATCGCTCTCAAGTTATTTTTTTGGTTATCATAAAAGAACTATATTGAAAAGGTTCTTGCTAGATTTGACATGAAAGGTTGTGCACAAAGAAATATTCACATTACTAAGAGTGATAAGTTTAGTCTCAATCAATGCCTCAAGAGTGAGATAGAAAGGAAAGATATGCAAAAGATTCATTATGTGTCAGCTGTAGGGAGTCTTATATATGTTCAAGTTTGTACGCGTCTGAATCTAACATTCATATTAGAAATGTTAGGTAGGTATCTGAATAACCATTCAAATAACTTTGGAATGGATCATTGAAAAGCAGCTAAACGGGTTATGATGCTCTAGTATATGTTTTGGAAATAGTTCTATGATTTAAAATTGTTTAGTAATCACCATGGGGACAAAAATAGACATTAAATTTGTTACCTAACCACTTGGAAGAAATATCAATTGCTAGTTATGACTATCTTACTATAAATCATGTTATTTCCTCATTCTGAGATTGAGACTATTTCAACATGTCAAGTCAAAGGGGCAATGTCGTGACACGTCCAGTACATTAAATTGATACTTTTAAGTTAAAGTATTGACAAATTCTCTCACGCATTTTTATGAAGCGATTTTTATATCGAAATGTTGCTTAATTTGGATTTTGTTGTTCTTGGTTCTTATATCTTTTCACCTGGATTTTCTAGAAATTTTAGTTTCTTAACAATTTATGCATTTATTGAATTCTTTTTATATCGATACAAACTCTGCTTGGGTGATATTGATGGGCATTTCATTAAATATAGAACTATGTTTACATTAATTCGACATGTAAGTTCATTCTCAATCTTTTACGCTTCCTTCTACACCATTTTCACAAAAACTGATCAACTATGTTGGACATGAGTATTACTTTTGGATCTTGCTACATGTACATCAAAATTTATATAAATGATTACATAATGTCACGTGACACTCTATTATTTGTCAGTTTAAAACACAATTATTTTTTCCATCCAATATTTTCCTTCAACATCATTTCGGTAATCGCTTATGTATAATTTTGATGTACAAGTAGCAAAATTCATTACTTTTTATCGTTGTTCATATTTCTTGTATTTTCATTCAAGATCTCGCGCAATCGTTGCTTATTTAGCTTAGATCTGGATATACTTTGAATAATGAGTGTTTTATTTTTAATATTTTCGTTTCTTGTCATTGATCTTATTGGTACCAATGTGTAAAACCTGAATAGGATTGAAGGGGATTGGAAGGTAATCGTAACATGTATATTATAATTCAAATAGGAACGTACATGAATGCAAGTACATGCATAAAAACATGTATGTATTTATTTCATAATACCTTATTTTTCATTTTTTAATTTGTATTTAATTATTTCTAAAATAACTTCCATTTTGTTTTCAATATGTATTTAATTTATTAATCATTTGAACCATTTGAACAAAAAAATATTATATTAAGTGAGATTAATTTTTTGGACGATTCTATTCTTATTATAATTCAATTATTTCAATAATACCTTACTTTTGTTTTTCAACATGTATTTTAATTATTTCAATAATACCCTACTTTTTGTTTTCCAATATGTATTTAATTTATTAATTATATTGAACCATTTGGACAGCATTATCATTAATTAGTTTGTCAACTATTTAGTTATGACGAATGTATATTTGCTACATTTATTAACTTACTTTCATTTTTTAATATGTATTTAATTTAATTAACAATATTTGACAGATTCATTACTTTTTCATTTTTCAATATTTATTTGATTTATTTAATTTAATCATTTGAATAATATTATTATGAATTATTTTGTCAATTATTTAGTTATAATCTATGTACATTTGACATATTCATTCCACTTGATTGGATAGCAAATTAAATTCATTTAAAAAAGTTTAGAACAAAAGATGAATATTTGTAGAGGTTTTTTTTTTTTTTTTCCAATTGATTTATTCAATGAATGTTAAGATATAGAGAATGTAAATGGGGAGACATAATACGTATCTATATAAATAATTTTAATTGATATATTCAATTATTAAGCAATTATGAAAAATGATGGTATTTGTTGAATGTTCAGTTCGGATCAAAATGGCAAATGGAGGGGATATTCTAGTTGACTTCCTCAATTATTTAAATTGTTTTCATAGACTAATTTCTATTTTATAAAATCAAAAGTGCATTCCACATAAACAATTTATATTAATTATTTTTTATATTCTCAAATTTTACAATAATATTTTTATACGTATAAAGTATTTCAAAATAACATACAACACACATTCAATCATAACTAATCTATTTAAATGAGAAGTCATTAACTATAGTATTAATTGAATGACAAATTAAGAATTATCAAGTATCAGCGCGGGCGTAATTGGTCAAAAAATTATTCTCAATTCATGTAACACTTTAATATATTATAGACGTTCTAATAAATTACCAATTATTCTCCTCATATAAAAAACTACTTTTTACATGTTAAATACATAATTTATTTATTTAAAGTGTTGGTTATGCACATGAAATTTCTCTGTGTATGAGATTTTTGAAGACTAAGCCCTTGTTTGGTAGTAATCGAAATTAAAGTTACAATAATTTTAACTACATATTGCAAGTGACTCACAACTTTTTAACAACACATTTAGCCCTCCATTTGGCCCCCATTATTTGATATTATAATTTGTGGAATAGTATTTTTCTGGAGAATGTATGGTTGAAAAAGAAGAAAAAGTTTTGGTTCATATGTAATATTATTTTATTGAAAAATGTGTGATAAAAAAAATATTGAGGAAAATGTATTAAAAATTAATGGGCACCAAAAGGGGGTTTAATCAACTTTTATTAAAATATACGGAAAAAAAATCTGATTTTAGATCCCATAAAACAAGAGCTAAATATTCACACCACATTTTCTTAAAGGGATAACAAATTTTGATTGTATGAAATATTCATAATCTTTACTCATGTTCACACTTATGTTCCTAACTTTTTCATCGAGTTTTAACAACCTTTTTCTGTGATGATAGTTTATGT
Source organism: Fraxinus cuspidata (assembly GCA_903798385.1). Classification (NCBI taxonomy): domain Eukaryota; kingdom Viridiplantae; phylum Streptophyta; class Magnoliopsida; order Lamiales; family Oleaceae; genus Fraxinus; species Fraxinus cuspidata. The sequence goes on along the minus strand of CAIGRP010067781.1, from coordinate 9,586 downwards.
CCAAAAATTCCTTTAAGTGGGAGTAAGAAACGTTCCTCGTAATTTTTAATAAGCAAAAAGAAAACAAACAAATAAGAAATTGCTAATTTAGAGAAAGAAAAAAAAAAAGCTATCATTAAAGATAAGATTTCCTAATTACTTAATAAAAATAAAGATAAAAATATGATGAAAAAAATCATGGACGGAAATGTGAAAATGAGTTAAGATTAGAGACTTTTAATGCGAATATAACCATCCATTTTCGAATTTAAAATAATTAATAAAATCAATTCATATAAAATCTAAACTTCTTTGAATCAAAAAAACTAGGGTTTTTGGTCTTGATGACGTCATTACATCTGCCTGGTGACGTATGAATATGGAGTCATGGGGTTACCACTCCGGATTGAGTTATGGAGACACCTCACAGTATAATAAATAATGTTTAATTCCTTAATTTTTAATTCAATAATACTTCCTCCGTTCCATTTATAAAGGCTAACTTTCTTTATTTTTGTCCCAAATATATAGTCATGTTTTTTATTAAGAATATTTTGTTTTGCTCGTTTGCTATATACTCTTATTTAATTTGACTAATTATAAATATCTTTTCTCGAAATTGTACAAATATAAGTTGTTTCAAAAGTTCAAATTCTGATTCCCAACGAATCTAATCAAACTACTCCCAACAATAGTTTACTAATAGTTGTTAAATAAGGATAAATTAGGAAAGTTTTTTACAAAAACTTTTGCAATAATATTAAATAAGTCCGTCTATATAAATGTTTGTATGCATCCTCTCATGCAAACAAGATATCATACATTGTATCAAATTGTCTATTTTAATTATTCGTAAATCTATCCTCATCTTGGTCCAATAAATTAACCCTATGTTTGACACCCATTTTTTTTCCATTCTCATTTTTTGCTCTTTCTTCATTTCAAGCACACATTCTCCAAATAAAATAATATTACTCATAAATTTAAATTTTTCATCACTTTTTCACCACACATTCTCATATGAATCACTATTCCAAAATTTCTATTCTAATGAGATTCAAACACAAGCTAAGTAGTCCTTTTCTCACCAAAAAATAAAAAATTAATTTACATATTACTGGAATTTTAAATAAAAACTATATGTTAAACTTTTACTCATTTTATTTGTTCTTATCTAATTTGACTTTCAAACTTGAAAAAACGATTATTATTTTCTTGTATACCGGGAATAATATATCTTTAAAATCAAATAAATTAAGTATAGACGAAATTAAGCACAAATGCATAATTTGTGCAATGTAGATTACAATCGAGTGTTAATATGGCGCTCCTTTTGTTATAAGAACTCAGATGTACTTAGGAAATAAAGGGGAATTCCATAGTTTCTTGTGCAAAAATTCTCACAATTGAAAATTAATCATTTCCAGAAAAAGGTATGCATGAAATTTGTAGTACCATTTTTTGTAAATGAAAACTAACTTGTGGGGGGGGGGGGGGGGGGTTAGAGTATTTTAAAATTATAGGCACATAATATTGCTTTTCATAAAAATGTTTGACTGGTTTGAACATTGATTTCAAGGAAATAACGATATTGCCACCCACACCCTAAATTTCTAAATGACAATAAGATAGGTTGAACACGACTTTTACTTTTAAATCCATTTTTGAGTATGAATGCTGAGCTCATAAGAAGTATTTTTTCCCTTTCATGTGAAAATTGTCACACTAAAGAAATCTCGACCTCGGGTATTTTGGGAGTTAAATCTCATTTGAAATTGTTCATTTTAACAATTAAAATGAAAATAATTTACTTATATATATTTTTTATTTAACAATCTTTTCTGCGCACCAAATATTTAGTTTACTCAGATAAAAAATGACATTCTTTTTTACCTCGATTATTGTAGGGGACGTGACCAACAATTCGGACTCCTCTCACTTCCACGTAGCTCTTTCTACACAATAGGATAAATCGTCAAAGCACGTGGCCAATTTTCAGCAGCTGGAGAGGTGGCAGAAAGCACTCTAATGTTCAAATCAATCTTAAGATGTGAGCCCTTATGTAAAAAAGATGTTCGGATCCGAGAGTATGACACAATGTGTGAGCTTTTATAGTAGGAGATGGTTAATAAAAAATGTTAGATGAAGATACACGTGGCCCCATCCTAATAGTCGAGGTGCCTTGTTTTAGACGTCAATAAGTCAATCATAGGATCATGTACATTTAATGTTACGACCGTTTGCAACCCTAGGTCTGACGCATAGGAGCTAGACTTGACATGTTGATTTGGTAGAGTGACTTGTGCAATGAGTTGTCACATGAATCATTCATAAAAGACTTTGAACGAAAGATCCTTTGCAGCGCCTCTAACTGCCTAGCATTTATTTCCATGAGGGCTTGGCCTGCACATGGGTTCGACATCTTTATGAGGTTCAGCATCTTCATTGGGTTCAAGAAAAATAGCCACATGGGCATAATGATTTGGAGTGTGGCCCTAAATTTGCTTCCTATGTGGATAATAGTCCCCCAGATCTTTATGAGGACTTGGCCTGCACTAGAAGCATCGTTGGAAGAGGCATAACAATAGTCCCCAAGTCTATGTATGAATATCTATATAATGCGTAAAGTTTTTAAGTGAAAGTTTGTTGTGTTGTTCATACCGCATGTTTTGTTTTTGAAGAAACAATACACTGGCATATGCTGTTTTGCGTGGTTGAACCTGTACTTTTCTAACCTCCCAATTGCGAAAGAAGAATGTGCACAATAGTCCCCCAAATCAAAGCATAGTTATTTAAAGAATGTGTGGACTTAGAATTAACAGTATAACTTTTTGCAATAGATTGCGAACCTGTTTTAAGGAGACCCCTTGCTTTGATGGTGAGCCTGTTGGTGAAAAGGGTGGCCTATAATAAGGCTAAATTGAACTAATGTGAGGTCCTTGCATTGATAGCGAGCCTGTTGGTGAAGATGCAGCCTATGATAAGGCTTAATTGAACTAAGGCGAAGCCTTTGCATTGAGGGCAGGCATGTTGGTAAAGAGGCGACCTATGATAAGGCAGGATTGAGCTAAGGCAAGGTTCTTGCATGGAGGGCAAGCCTGTTGGTGTAGAGGTAGACTATGATAAGGCTAAATTGAGCTAAGACGAGGCACTTGCATGGAGAGCGAGCCTATTGGTGAAGAGGTAGTAAATAAAAAAGTGTTTGGCATGACTAAAGCGTTGGCATGACAAAATATTGATGGGATGTGAAATGATTTGAAACATCTCATATTCCTAAGAAGCGGTAGCGAGGGGTTGTGGGTTTCCAATACAAGTATTGTGTGTGCATTAAATACGCAATGATGGTTTGTAGTTACAATTGTTCAAGACAACGTGTCTACACGCACATGTGATTTACACACCTGCATCTTGGCCATCCTTTCAAATTTGAAGAGATGCCTACTTTCATCCAAGGTTCAGATGAGGGATACATGTGGACATCCCAGATTATTTGGCTTTGACCAAAAGCCTACAGTTCATCCATCTCGTGTATAAAAGAGGATGGTCATTTTTCACATTTCTTTCACTTTGTAAAATCTGAAAATACTCCAAGGAAAAAAAATTCTGCATTTTCCGACAAGTTTCTTTTGTGATTCTAGTGAGACCAGTTCGTCTCCGTTTAAGCATTTACGATATCTTTTGTTTAGGTAAAAAAATCGCGATTTGATGCTCTTCTTCGTTTTTTTTCTTTAATTCATCTAGGCAAAAATTTGTAAAACTGTCATAAATGGCCTCTAGCTTTAGGGCACAAGTGTAGAGGGTTCGAATGTGGGCAGATATGAGGATAATATAAGCTGAGGCAAGTCTTACAAATGTTATACCTACCAAGAGGATCATGGTGGTGATGGGGGACCCCACAATATATCGATAATGCAAGAGGATCCCATTGATTATAGTATAAAATGGGGGACTGATGGGGTGCCTTTTGAGATTAAAGAGAAGGATTTGGTTAACTTTAAAGACCAATTTAGGATAACTTAAACCATTGAACTCCTTCTTTCGACCCTTGATGAAAGAGCATGTTCTCATAAGGAGAGGTGCGTAACTATAAGTGAGGCCATCCTGTGTGATCATAAGTGTCTGCATGTGCACCCATTTTTTAGGACCTTGTTCAGAGAATATAACCTAGCTCCTACCGAATCTTCCTTCTTTCGAAAGAGGCCACCTTATCAAGGACATAGCTCATCAAATTTTCCAAACCATTTTTCGAACTTAGTGCCTCGAGTAAGAGAAATCTTTTAAAGGTTGGTACATTTGAACCCCATGGGGTCGGCATTCTCTCTTCATCCGGGGCACCTTCTCCTGTATTAAGAATTGGAAGGCCTTGTGGTTCTGGATTAAGAGTTGCTAGCAGACTGTAAATGAGGATGTGGTCACATAGATAATTGTGTCGACCCAGTATTTTGAATATAGTGATTTCTGAACCGTGTTATTCATTTTTTAGCATTTTTATACTTAGTATTGTATAATTTTCTATTATAGCTGTAGTTGATCGGTTCGAATTAGAACCACATGAGTGGGTTAACGTTCAAACAATATATGAGCTCCCTATTAAACAATAGTTCTTTAATAAAGTCATTTCAAACCTAACCTTGTTTGTGAAACACGGACTGATGGCCTCCAAAGGTAATGCTTTGCTACCGAACTCAGCTATTATCTAAATTTGTTCTAAGTACTAATGCTTCAGTTCTTTGGTAGATCAACATGTAAATAAGGACTACGTCAAACCTGACATGTTTTTTATGAGATAGTTGGGCGAGTCCAAAAAGAGAAGAGTGATTAACATTAAAACCTCCACCTATAAGCACTAGTAAGATGAGCTCGCTAGGATCTCCAAGGCGAACCACCACCTCCTCCTGAGAATAAAAGAAAAGAAAAGGGAAAAGAGCTTCATCAAGAGGGGCCATCGAAGAGGTAGATGAGTATCACAAATAATACAAAGCCTCTGTCTCCTCCTAAGAGACAAATGACTCTTTATGAGTCTAAGAAATAAACTCATTGTGGCAAAATCATTACGTAAAAATAATTGAATTGAATGAGGAGAGGCTCAATAAGGGCTTAGTAAAAAGGAGGCAGAGTAAAAAGATTGTATGCGAGGGGCCCATCGAAGTTAAGGCCCGGAGCTTCCTTAGGGATCGCATTGAAGAGCTTGACCCTACTATCTATGCTTTGCTTGTTGATGTCTACATGGCTACAAAGGTCTACAATAAGTATTGGTCCGAAAAACATGCCCTTTACGCCGAGTCATGTGATGTTGTAGACCTCATGGAGGTGGGTAATGCACTATAGACTCATGCTATAGGGTTTTATGTGGCAACCCATTTTGAAATAAAGCACCTTCAAAGGAAAAATTAGGATCTTCAAAAAAGGGTAGAAGGACAGAGGTTAAAGTGAAGAGGCTGAAGGGGGATGCCTTGAAATTTGATGAAGAGGCTGAAGCTGTCAAATTAAAACAAGTTGAGGCTGAGTCTAAAGTGGAGTTCCTTACTGCTGAAAATTAAGAACTTAGGAAAGAAGTCCACCTCTCCAAATCCGAAGTGCTTAATTTGATGAAGCGGGTGGAGACTTATGAAAATCTTTAGAGGATGCTTCTGAGGCCTTGGAAGCGGCCAATAAGGAAAAGAAAGGCATAAGGTCCAAAGTTGAAGAGCTGACTGCTGAGGTTGTTAATCTTGGAGATGGCAGGTGAATCAGCAATCAATAACTATCTGAAGCATTTTCATGAAACGACTGAGTATGACGGCCTCGATCTATATTGGAGGAGGGTTGCATATGATGAGGTTATAAAAAATGGCTGAGCTACACCCCCTCAGTAGATTTGTCGGCATTTACAGAAAAGTTCATTCCCGAAGAAACTGCTACTCTAGCTGAAGATCTGTTTGAAGATTTAGTTGTACACGTAGAAGATTATCAGCAACCTTAGCTGGATGATGCAAATACTTAAGACTTAGGCTCTTCTTCTTTTTTTATTTTTTTTATTTCTGATGCATTTACCTCTTGTTTGTAATGCTTCCTATTCGAAATGAATAAGATGCATTTTCAACAACCATTGCTTTTTAATTCTATTTTTACAATTTGCTTAGTTGTATAATTATAAACATATCACCAAATAAAGACAAACTGAATTTATTGATAAACTAAGCTGAATGTCTGAACTAGTCCCAGAAATAATATGAGTTGCCTCACTTAACCTCACTTAACGATATACCGAGTTGAATTATTTCACTAAGCCAATAATGATTTTGACCTGATTTGCTCCTTTCAAACAAACATTATATAGGCTCAGCCAAGATCATTCAATAAACCTTATCTTGTAATAATTTCTAAGTGTAATGGCTTTGATCAGTTGATATAATGTGACCTTTTACACCAAGTAGTTCGAATCCTATAGGTTGAATAGCTCCAACAATAATGATATTTGAAACAGGGAATGGTTTGTCATCGTAGGGTTCGTCAAAAATTATATACACACATTTTGGAGTCTCTTCAAAACATTTATTTGTAAAATGAGATACTATGCATGAGGGTAGCTTGTCCATGTTAAAGGCTTCTTCCATGCTGGGTGGTTTATCCACGAAAGGCTTCATATCGAGGGTATTTGAGATATTCCCCTTGTGGGTGCTTGAAACCTCTCATTTTGAAATGGACATCCTTTCATGGAGTGGGCACATCAATGTCAAAAACTTTTCTCGATGTGGATGGTTCATCCATGAAAGGCTTTATCTTTGAGGGTATTTGAGGTGGGCCCCATGTGGGGTGCTTCACACATTTTCCTTCGAAGTGGACTCATACATTTCCCTTCGAAGTGGACAAACTTTTTTACATGGGGTATCTCATCTATGTCAAAGACTTCTCCCATGGTGGATGGTTCATCCATGGAAGGCTTCATCTTTGAGGGTATTTGAAGTGGGCCTCTTATGGGGTGTTTCACACCTCTTCCTACGAAATGGAAAAACTTCCTTACGTGATGTGAATCTTCCATGTCAAGAGATTCTCCCATGGTAGATGAAATGCATGGAAGGCTTCATCTTTGAAGGTCTTTGAGGTAAACCCCATCTGGGAGGTGCTTCACACTTGTCCTTTCGAAATGGACATCTTTGCATGGTATTAGAATATCTATGTAAAGAGCTTCTTTCATAGCGGATGGGTCACCCATGGAAAGGATTATGGTGAAGTGAAGGCTCGATGTTGAAACTCATTATATTTAAGAAAACATATTTACATAGGCTAGGAAAGATTTTCCAGTAGAAGTGATAAGCCTTGCTCATTGACAATAACTTCTAAGTGCTCAATGTTCTATAGATAAAGCTATGCCTTTCCATCTAGGTTCTCAATTTTGTAAGTTTCAGGTTATAGTTATTCCTTCATGCGATATGGGCTTTCCCAATTGGAGCTCAATGTGCCTACACCCGACATTTTAGAGGGGGTGAAAAACTTTCTTAACATAAGACTATACGAAATGACATTTTCTTCACTTTGGCATTGTAATAGCTGGTCATCTTTCGATGATATGATGTGAGCTTGACATGAGACTCATCTCTCAATTCTTCAAGGAAGTCAAGCTCATACCTCATCAGCTCGTCGTTGATTATTTCCTTGAAGTGCAAGTGACAAGGTGAATGCAATCTTACCTCCATCGAACTCATAACTTAAACTTTGTAGTAGTTTGGCTCGTGGTGCATATAGCCCACAACACTTGGGGGAGCTTGTTAATTTATGCTCGTTTAGAGGCATTAAGTTTCCTTTTCAGGGTTTACTTGTTGGTTTGTTAACGACTTCGACCTGGCTGTTTTCTTGAGGGTGGTGTGGTGTTGAGAAGTGTTTCTTGATTTTTAGCTCTTCATATGGGTCTCTGACCTTTTTGTTGTCAAATTGTCTTCTATTGTCAGATACAATTGAGTATGGAATGCCGAACCGACATATGATGTTCTTCCAGAAAAAATTGGAATGTTGGCTTTTGTGATTTTGGCTAAGGAATTAAGCTTTTACCCACTTTGTGAATTAATTAGTGGCGATAATAGCATAGCTTAAACCACCTTTTTTTTTTTTTGCATGGGACTATGAGATCAATCTACCACTTGGCAAATAGCAAAGGGCTAAATACGATAGTGAGTTTCTTGGATGGTTGCCTCTATACATTTGAGAAGCGTTGGCATTTGTCGCACTTGCGCACAACTTGTGCATCCTTTTTTAAGGTATGCTAGTAGTATTCTTGCTTAAGCACATTTTGTACAAGTGCAAGTCCTCTGGAATGATTGTCACATACCTCTTCATGAATTTCATGGAAGACATTCATTTCATCGAAGGAGGGATGAGGAGAAGCCTCTCTTGTTTAGCATATCATCTTGGAGGATAAAGTATACAACTCGTCTTCTAAGTTTATGGGTTTTATCCTTGTTTTCAAGTAATCTTTAACTTTGAGGAAAGCAATAATTGGTTGCATCCATGATGGAGTGCTTTCAATCCATACCACCTCTTCTCATTTAGAGATAGAGGGTCTGGCAAAGTGCTCAAATGACACTATTTTGAGCAACTAGGAATCCTTGTTGTTTGCCAACTTTGAAAGAACATCGGCATAAGCATTCTCAAGGCGTAGAATTCGGGCCAACTCAAACTTTTTGAAATGTGAGAGAAGGTCCATAACCTTTTAAGGTATACTGCCTTGCCTTTGTCCCTTGTGACTAAGTAGCTGTTGTCTGGCTCATTAATGGCTAGGAGTCGATACTAATGAAGAGTCTCTTTACTTGCACCTCCTTAGCAGATCTGAGGTCGATTGAGAGCCCCTCATATTCAGCAATATGATTAGAGCCATTGGATTCAAACCTCACCACACAATTGAGTTCATGGCCTCTAGGCTTACAAAGACCATTCCAGCTTCGAAGCCAACTTTTCCAATCGGCCATCGATTAAAAGGCTCCAAGTGGGAGCTCTATGGATTCCATTGCCACCTCTATTTTAGAGGTATTGGTGAATTTCACTACAAAATTTAGCAAGGGCTCGGCCCTTTAATGGAAGCTCTTGATTTGTGCACAATATCAAATTTGCTCAACTCTACAACCCACTTCATCAACATAACATAAGCATCGAGCATCTGACGCACTTATTTGAGTAGAAAGTTAGTTAGCACATGTATGATATGGACCAGAAAGTATGGCTTCAACTTTCTGGAAGGTTGATGAGGGATAGGGCTTTGCTTACGTAGTAGATAAGAAATTGGAGATTACCTTCTTCTCTTATAAGAATCAAGTTGATGGATTCTTTAGATATAGCAAAATAAAGTAATAGAGGCTCATTAGCCTTTGGTTTTGAGATGAGACTTGTCCCAGGTTTTTCTTCAACCCTTGAAAAAACTCTTCACACTCCTCATTCCATTGTAATGTCTCTTTCATTTGAGAATCTTCAAGAAGATGAGGCATGTATCGGTGACTTTTGATAAAACGACTTAGGGCTGCCGTTAGCCTCAATTCCTCTTTGATTAACCATGTAGTTTATGAATTTTTGGGTGGTGCACCAAATGTTATAAAGCCCCAAATTTTAGGAACTCGAAGCGTTAAAAATCTTCTTAATT
>CAIGRP010067780.1:0-18125 GCA_903798385.1 Fraxinus cuspidata | reverse complement strand
AATTGTTATTTGTGCTCTCCTTATTTATAGAGGGAAAGTGTTGTAATCCTGTTTTTATAGTGAAATCCTTATACAGTTTGCCCGTGGTTTGTCCACATAAAATTATTGTGTTTATCATTTTTCTTCGGTTATCTCATTTCAACTTTAGTTGTAATTGGGTGTCTTGTACCACAACATCCTAACATTTTTAGTCCAAACATCTGCATATTTTGGGAAAATGGCATCGATTTTTGATAGATGGGAAAAAGATCCCTTTTTTTCTGCTGCTGAAGAGGTTCAGGAATCTACCGACCGGTATACGAAGTTCTATTTTAAATTTTATTTTGAATCGATATTTCAGGAATGTGAATTGTACTTCTGTGAAATTTATTGAATTCGCTTTGCTTGAATTTATGGTGCGATTGCTTTTTATTTTTTTAATAAATGGATTTCTGTAATATGATTAAATTAACACTTTTTGCAGGATGGAATCAACTTATAGAACATGGATCCATGCAAGGAAGTGCACCTCTGGAGCTTGGAATGCGGTTGAACTCCGAAGAGATCTCCAAACAGCCCTTGGCACAGCTAAATGGCAGGTAGTTCACCTACATTAAGCGAAATGTATTTAACCACACGTTATATAACCACACGTTTATATAAGAACCTGGATGGATTGTTCTCCTCTTTTCATTTCCTGTTGCTCGTGGTGATATTCGTTAATGATTATGCTCTGGTTAAGTTTATGCATATAGCATTATCCTACTATTTAGTCATGAAATGGTTGTCGAAGTGCTTGATTTATGCAGTTGGAGCAATTTGAGCGAGCTGTTAGGTTGAGTTATACTAGTTCGAATTCAGCCAACGATGCGAAAGATAGGCATCAAGATTTCATAATTGCGATAGGGAGTCAATTATCAAAGGTTGAAAGCTCTTTAAAAGAAACGGCAGTCTCTCAGGGCAAGCCACCTTTGCCCTGGCTCCGATTAGATGAAGGAGAACACAAGGAGCTTGCGTTGTTTCTTTCAAGACCGTCATCCGATTTCATAGATAGAATCTCCCCAAAAGTTCATGGTAAGGGCCAAGTATCGGAAAACTCAGAAGGGACTGGTAAACAGTCAATGCCAGAGTGCATGAGTTCGTCTCATTTGGTAGCATGGGGTCAGGTGGAGGCTAAGGAAGATATGTTACAGGGACATCGGAGGACAGCTAGTGCTGGTGCTGACATTGGTTCCTGGAAGATTGCAGTTTCTGATGATGCTTTACCTCACGGTTCATCCAATCTAAAACCTGATCCGCCCCCTAGAAAGATACCCAGTTTTTCAGGGTTTTTAAATACCATGGAATCCTCTCTGTCTCATTTGAAGTGGTCAAATAATGGTTATCGGGAGTTACAGATTTCGGACTGCCATGAAAAAGCAGATACCATGTTACCTCGACCTCAAAATTTGACCGAAGTATGTGATTTTCCTTGGGTTATATTTGAAATTGGTCTTTAAATGTATTTAATTGTTTCTGGTAGTTGTATTATGCTATTCGTGACAGAATCCACATTTTCTTTGAGGAAGGAATATCAATGCAGTCTGTGAAAGGAATAAAAGTTACCTCGATGGATGTGATTCACGATTACGAGAAGCAACTTTATGGTTGGTATGGTGCCGTCCAGAGACTGCTTCAGAGGTCCCAATATCATATGCAGTATAGTCGACCCATTCAAGTCATTTTCTCCATTATTTTCCTCTGCTTGATTGGTGAGCCTGATGATTATAGCTTTTTCTTTCAAGTTGATAGTCATTTTTCAATTTTGCGCTACCCATCCTCTAGAAGTCAATTTTAAGTTTTAAAATGCACTGTTGTCCTTTCCATTGACTGTAAAATGAGTTTGATAAACTTTTATTTCTTTTATCAATATTTGGTTTAGGACCTGTTCTTGATACATTTTTCTCCTTTTTGCTGCAGCAAGCATGTTTTATTCACGTTTATTGTATTGACCGGTCGGAAATCCGAAATAGATTTGATAACATTTTTTTTTGTTTTTGGTACATGACATTGCCATAATTTGGATCATAATAAACTGAAATGCTTTTTCAAATTTTAATTGCTGAGTCAATTCTGCTTGAGGATCAATCTTGCAGATGCCTTTTCTCTATTTTTATGTGTAATATCGATCCCCAACTTTTTTTTTGGACATTTAAATCCTCAACCTTCTACTTTGCTTGCAGTTCCATCTTTTTTCACAGAAACCATCCAATACAGGCATTAAATTTGACGGAAAAACAACATTTCCCCTTAATTCAGTTAAAAGAAAAAATAAATTAAGGAAAAAAATAACATCATAGTCTCTTTCACCCCACCCACGCTCTTCTTCCCACCCGTCTCCCACCTCTTTAACCTTGTGAAAATCACCCAAAAGAAATAAGGAACAGATAAGTTCATTCACTACATTGAAGTGGACATCAATGTGAAAACTGTATTGTTTTACATCTAAAGAGAAGATTCCTTAAAGTTTTCCTTGCATGCTTGAGTTACTATATTGATATATGTGTTTCAGATAATGCCATGCAATACTTAAATCAATTATGTTTTGGGGCTAACATTTTTGTTTAAAACTTCGCTTTAGGGTTCTGTAAACAAATAACATGCATTGAAATGTCTGCTTTCTCATGCTTATAATTTATTTATCCTGCAGTTTTATGGGCACTGTGTGCAGTCTGAGGAGGAGCTAATTCCTTTATCATTGTTATTGATTGTTTAATTGATATCCGATGAAAATGTTACAAGTTTTGGGGTTATCCTTTATGGTGTCACCGGATACAGGTATGTATTATGTTCTTCTGTCTTTTTAGCAATATTTTGCTCATAACTAAATTATGTTCTCAGAATCGAGCAGTAACTGTTCCAGGTATACCATGTACACACCTCCCTCCTCTCCTATCCTCTCCTCTCCTCTCTTCATTGTGAATCAGTTTTGTTGGTTTCAATTATGTTGTTCTATGTAGGATTTTCGGGGGTAGTGGATTACCTCAGTTCAGGTTTGAATTCGATAGAGAAGTCTGAAACTAGATTTATTCCACTTTCTAGATGATGTTCCACACTTCCCGAGCTGCAGTTTCTTCATGTTGTAATATTCATTGGTGTAGAATGTAATTCAAGTTTGGAACTTCTAGTCTTGTGCTCATTGTCGCTTCTTATTTGTATTAATAGTCAATTTCCTTGGTACTCCTGGATGCCAGATTGCATATGAGTGCATATATTGAAGTGAATTATTGGGTAGCATGAAAGTGATGCTTAATTTGTCAGTTAAATGGCAACGTTTGGCCTTGGATGAAGTGAAGATAAAAAAAAATTAAAAATTTTGTTAGTTGTGTTGTGAAGTAATATTGAGAACTGTGTAGCAAAGTGCGACTTGTAGTAATTCTTGTTGCATTAGTGATATCAGATAAGTTGCGAAGTAATTGAGGAATATAAAAGTACTTCTAGCTCCCATGTTCATTGACGAATTGTGTTTTTATTTATTTATTTTGGGTTCCTTTTCTTTTCATTTTCTTTCATTATTTTGGGAAAATTTCGGTCAAGGTTTTGATCAAATAATATTGTGTGGATAATAAACTTAAGGTGGATTGTGTAAATTGTATTCTCACCATTTCATTTGATGAAATCTTTACAATCATATGCTTGAGTCAACAATACGCATCTCTTGAGTCATGAGAAGATAAGTTACATTGTATGTCTGTTTGGGGTATTGGCATTGTTTCATATCTATTCGAAAGGGTTCAACTTGTGCTTCGAATCTACTATAATAAGTTATATTTTATAACTGGATAGGTTGATGTTTTGGAAGTTCAGGTTGCCTGTCTAGGACACTTCGACATGTTTTGTTTGACTTGGATCGTGTCATGGATCGACCCTAAACCATTGTCGAGATAGTTTAAATGGCACTATGCAAAATTCATAAGCATCTTTGGCAATTTTAATTCACCTAAATTTTCTTTTGTTTTTATTTAAAACTAACCAAGAATATAAAATGAAAAATTCATTTGGGTCTAGTGTCCTGTTTGGCCCCGAAACCCCCACAGAAGCTGTGTTAGGTTTTTACCAGGGAAGATTACATAACTAAGAGCTTTACGTTTACACCACGTTTAAAAAGGTTTGGACAAAGATCAAAACTTGGACTCACCAATTTCCCCAAGGATGGATACACAAATACACTAGAAAAAAAAACTATTTTCTTGAAAATGCTCTAACACACGTTACAAATGTATAGCATATTTTTGTAAATAAATTGTTTGATCCACATTATTTTGGAANGATCAAAACTTGGACTCACCAATTTCCCCAAGGATGGATACACAAATACACTAGAAAAACAAACTATTTTCTTGAAAATGCTCTAACACGCGTTACAAATGTATAGCATATTTTTGTAAATAAATTGTTTGATCCACATTATTTTGGAAGAATGTATTCTGGAATAGTAGATTGATGTAGAATTTGTGGTTGAAAAAGAAGGAAAAGTTATTGATGTGATGGAAAATATTATTTTATTGAAGAATGTGTGGTTGAAAATGAGTAGAAGAATGAAAATGAAAATTTTAATGGGTACCAAACAGGGGCATAGTATACAATTTAGATAGCATGAGCATCTATCACTTTAGAAAGTAAAAATTTCTAAGTCCTCTGACAAACTCTTTATATCTAACATTTAATTTTACTACTTTTAAAACTTATTTATTATTTTTTCTTATCTTTTATTTTCACCTCTAAATTATTATATTATTTTCTTTTTATTGAAAATTTGAAATACTTTTAATACATTTAATTATAGACAATTTCTAAATTTGGAGAGATAAACTCGCTCTCTAAATTAAAATGTTAACTTAAGGAGTCTCTTGGAACATAATTTTAAGAATTGAATCTTTAAAATAGAAAGTTTATTATATTTAAAGAGTCTCTTTAAAATGCTCTTATACTTCTATAATACATAAATGTTTACACATTGAGCCGCTGACTACCACATTTGTCAACGCCATGACTACCTCCACCATAATTTCCTGTAACCACCCCCAAACATTATCGTCACCACGAATCTATCTCATCACCACCACAAACATAAACACCACTTTGGTACACGAGTGCCATGGCCACTGTTCATCTTCGACCATTGTTGTGTTTGTGCATGAGAAATAAATCTACAATCCCTCTTCGGATTTCCGTCAGTCAGCAGCAGTGGATTTTCTGCCATCGCCATCATCTCCGGAGTTCAAAGGGGTTCCGGAGGATAGAAGAGAGGAGATAAAAAAACATTGTTCCGTATATTAGATTAATACCAGTACTCAATAAATAAAAAATATGCACAGTAAACGTTGAATTTGGGGGAAAGGGCTGGCATTATTTTCTCTAAATAAAATTTTTAAAATAATATATTCACCCTGGCTCATCTCGGCCCTGTGATATTATTGAACTATCAATTGTAGTAGTACTTTAGAATCACAGAGAAAAATCCATTTCATCGTCTTCGTTTCTTTTCAGAATTAATAAAGATATACATAGTTGTCAATCAGCAAAAATTAAAGAATAAAATGAAAATCAACAGCAGCAGTTCCTATGAATCTTGTAATGCACTTGCAACTCAAAGATCTCACTGCACTGCAGTTAGTTAACTTATACACAACATAGCACCATCCTTCAATACAAGTAATATACCGGTGCAGAATTTGACAATTGCAGATCCATTTCTACAACGAGAATCACATCTTTTATTGAGATATTGCGAGCTGATCTGATCATTCCCCTGCTGCATCAGCACTAAGCTTTTCATACAAGCGATGTATCAGTGTAGATTTCAACATTTGAGGCTCTCTCTCTAGCACAGCAATCACATCCTTAATTGATATGCTTCGAGCCACCGGAGGCACGACTTGATTTCTCCCAACTCTCCTCATCTCTGCTGTATATGTAGGTGAAAATATCAAAGAGAAATAATGCAATCTAAATATAAAATTTAGGCCAATTGCTACAACCACTTACACACAAGAAAGAAAGAAAAAGCAATCATTAATTTCCAAGGACTACGTTATGTTGGACTGTGTGGAGCTTAATTGTATCATGTGCTTTTTCCTTCAACTGCAGATTGACCTAATTTCCATATATATATATTTTAGGTACATCCTAATATTCCTGTCATATAAAGGATTTTAGGGGTAGCTGTTTTTCATGTAGACAGGACTGAAATGTGCGTGAAAGCCTTGTAATACCCTTCATTATAGTGAAAATTCTGTATGGCAAGCAAATGTGGATCTCATTGAGGTGAACCACCATAAAATATGTGCATCTGAGTGTGCGTATCTGTTTTCTTTTTGCTTATCATTGCTTTCAAAGTTAGGTATTAGCGCTTAATCTATCGCACACTGTTTTAAATAGTAAAAGAGAACCAATCAAATCATAATGCATACTTAATCAACAAACTTAACGGGGAGGTCACATCCTGCCAAGCGAGTGATGGATCAAGAACACTTTCTTTCTCATCAATAATCATTAAGGAAACCTCCAACAAATTCAAATTACTTGGGACTCCTCAGCGACTTAATAAGAGTCTGGTTGCTACTGCATAAAAATAGGTGTTTGTATAGATCTTCTAAGAATTATCAGCCCTTTCTGCTCACAAGCAATACCAAACACTATCTAAACCATATATCTATGAGGTTGTGAGATCAATCTTTACCCATGAAAATCTTAACAGTTGAGGTAAAAAAAAAATCTATATCAGTTGATTAGAACGAACTGGAAAACTATTTAACTGTTTAAGAGCTATGATTTTTTTAAGTTTGCATACATTTCAATGCACCAACGGTACTGAATATAAAAAATCAGATTTGGCTTCAAATTATGGAACATCTGGTGGTGCCCTTGTGGGCGCATTCCTCTCTGGTTCAATCTGGTCAAATCGAAGTCGAATACTGATACTACTATTCCAACAACTGTAAATATCGCACCTAATGAACTCAAACAAATGCCAACTCATGACATTGTTATCACAGTATACAGCCATGAGCTCATTCAAAGGTTAGGCAGGTTCGCCCAAAAAAGATCATCTATTTGAGACCTATAAATTCATACCTACTTGTACACAACAATAATGTGCAGGGCAGCATGTTAAATTATTATAAAACCAAACTTGCCTACTTGGTACTTAAGAAATGATAAACCAACATACCAGGGGTGCTACTGGAAACTGAATGACCACGTTTTTCTGCTTCTTGATTTTCCTTTGTGCGTCTTGCAGAGGATGGTAAAGGTTTCTGCGCCACATCTTTACCAGACTGAGAATCAGATGCCACATCAGGTCCTCCCTGTTTCTGCTTGGCCTCAATCATTAATTGCCACCTTGAAAGCATGTCACCAACTCCAGTAGCAGCTCGGACAGCGACATTTGCGGCTGTTGCACGCATCTTATCATCCTCTTCTTTGTTAGCCTGAAATGACCAAATCTTAGAAAGTGATGAAATTACATATTTCAGACAGTACCAGAGACATCTCTGTACCTTTGCTGATTTTACACGATTTTCATCCTTCTCCTTGTCACCATCAACTCCAGTAGCATTCTCAGGCTGCATCACAAACGATCACAGCTACTGAAAAATTCGCACATAAAGAAGGAAGAAATGATGTTGAACTAAAGCAGTAAGCGGAAGCACAAGAGTTTACTTCATTCTGTTTTTGAAGTTTTTCTGTTTCAGCCTGATTCTTCTCCCATTCTTCCCGGGCTTTTTTATTCATCATCATAATCTGTTGCCGAATATTAGAAGTGATGACAGTCCTGTGCCTTGGCTTCTCTATATCAACCCGCTACAAGAACCATAAATATTTGTCTAATATTAGTTGGATATCCAATTCAAATAAACAGCAATTTCTAACTTTTTCACCCAAAAAATAAAAATAAAATAAGAGTGAAAGAAATAGAAACTGAAAAGTAAAATATGAAAACTAACCTGCTTTGACAATCTGATTAAATTTGTAATGAGACCACGCATTCTCTCTTCCACACACTAAGTTTAATATTCAAAGATCAATAAAAAGTTTGGCATGTATTTTATAGAAAGTGTGTGTGCATGTGCGTGTTTTCTTTACACAATTGGATTGTACTTCTTAACTCCAAAATCGGGTTCATCATAATCCTTTTAGGAGAAACTATATCATGACAGCCAATTTGAAAGGTCTATAGGCTACCAAATGCAACCAAAAAGATTTTGAAGCTCTAAAATCTCCCTTGATGGTCCAAAAATAACTCCAATATGGTTCCTAGAACAAGTACGAAAATCAAAATTAGAGCATAGGCACATTAAAGTCTCACCAAGGACAAGCATCGCTCCACGTCATTATTTATATTCTTTAAACCACACTTAGCCACTGCCACAAAGAGAAGATGAAGAAACCCAAAAGGTCAATCTTTACTAATACTAAAGTTGCTCCTTACTACATATAAAATAAGAGACCAAAACAATCAAATACTGTTAAGATAGAGAAGATTTAACTGATATCCGTTAGTTTCTTCTTAAGTGGAATCTTATGCAACATCAGCCTTTCTTCTTCTTCTTGAACAACCCGTCTAGATGCCTCCAAATCCCGAAACTCTTCCTTGGAGCCAGAAAACAGTTGTTCTTCCTCCTCCTGTTTTATACATTGTATTTCATAAGGAAAACAAACTCAGCATATGTCAAGAGTAAAAGTGAAGTTAATGTTGTGGGCTGGACAGGAAAATGATTTTTGTCTGTATAAGGCTATGGCTGAAGAGTAGTTACCCTGATATTGACTCCGCTTACAGCAGTAACATCATTCAGTTGTTCAATGCTTTGATCCAGAAAGTCTCCAGACACTTTTTGCTTCTTACTATAAGATATGTAAACAAATGCAACATCCCAATGAGGATTCATTGCTATGTGTGAACAAGTTAATCTACTTGTCATTTCATAGGCCTAGCAAGTTTATCGACATAAAAAAATGGCATCACCTTGATGGAGGTGGAGAAGAACCAAGTGCTTCAGGTGGCTTCTTCTGACCAACGGAAATCTTTTTGGGGAGAGCCCTAGAATTATTTCCAGGTCCAATAGAAGAGGTCAAAGAAGGTATCCGGGAGTTTGACTGATTGAACAAGAAAGCAAAAGTAAGAGATGATTAACCTCTAGATAATCATAAATAACCAGATATAAATTATCATGTAATGGTAAGAGCACATTTTCATAACATGCTCCCCCTGACCCTTGGCCCTTGCACTGTAACCCTTGTCTTGTCTCAAAATTACGCTTCAACTAGAAAGAGAAATGCCAAGAATAAAGCACAAAACAAGACCAAAGCACTAAAAGAAACT
Source organism: Fraxinus cuspidata (assembly GCA_903798385.1). Taxonomy (NCBI): domain Eukaryota; kingdom Viridiplantae; phylum Streptophyta; class Magnoliopsida; order Lamiales; family Oleaceae; genus Fraxinus; species Fraxinus cuspidata. The sequence goes on along the minus strand of CAIGRP010067780.1, from coordinate 8,782 downwards.
GTAATTATTAGAGCCATCCCCCTCACCCAGGCTACTGCCCCAAATAAGATGTAGGCAGCCACAAAAGTTAAGGAAAAGACAAGGTTACAGAGAGACAACTATGATGCACCGACACGGACACGTGTGTCCGACACGCGATTTTTAAAAAAGTACAAACACGACACGTTATCGACATGTTGATTAAATTTTTAAAAATTCTTTATTTATATAGTATAAATGTAATTTTATACTTGTTATTAATTTTTCTTGTTGAAATCTTTTGAACATGAGTCCTATTTGTTACTTGCTAATAATTTTAAAAAGAAAAATTATTACAATAGAATGTCCGAGAAGTGTCGGTATCGATTCGGTCGGCCACAGACACGCTACCCTAATTGAAGTGTCCGTGCCAGAGAGAGAGACAATAATGGAGATCCCATTAGATATTTTATATGAAGAATTTCCAATTTGGATTCTTATTTTATAAAAGCAATTAAGGTTTAGTTTTAAAGATAATAAAGTATATATGTTATTTGTTTCCTACTTAAATTAGACTCCGTAAAACCCTATATAATTAGGGATGGCATTTTGTTTTAATTAGTCTTTGATTATTGAATACAAACATATTTCTCTCTCCTCCCTCATGTCCTCTTCTCCTTCCCCTTCTTCCCCTTTCTTTAATTTCTTCTCCACTTTTCTCCTTCTCTCCTCTCTTCTATATAATTCTGGTTTTTTTTTTTTCGGATTGCATTCGTTGTCTGAAAAAATTCTAAAATCACAACCAACATTAGACAAAGGAAATAACATGCAGAACAAGAAGTTCAACCAAAAACTTGCAGCCTCAGATAGTGAGCAAAGGAGGGGAGTCAGAGATTCAATAATTATCAGAAAACTAGAAGGGTTCATCAAAAAGTTCTTTGATTCCTTTAGCCAGACTAACAGGAAAATTAGTACGAGGAAAAATTACAACAGCCACGAGAATAACTGGCAGTGCCAAGTTCGTGGGTCAATGCAGTGAAGTGGGAATAAGAACTGAGAGTAGCAGAATTTTTCATTTTCTCGAAGTTACACTTCAATCGCTTAAAGCAAATTTCAATGTATAAGAATCTCAGTAAAAACAAAAATAAAAAAAGGAATATGAACAAAAGTAATAATATAAACAACCACAAACAAGTGTAATGAGATAAATATGATTTGAAACCTTTAAAACCGCTAGACAAAGCAACTATTAGCACCAATGGTATGGCTCAATGCAGTGACTATAACTCAGGCTAAACCAGATTTGAGAGTTATATATCACAAATTAGTGTAAACACAACAGAGGAACTAGAGAGACATAGGACCTCTGAAGATTACCAATGTATTAGTTTCCAAATGGCTTGTAATGGAAGAGGGCATTGAATTTGTGGAGAACATGCTTGTCGGCATTGTGAATCCCATTCTAGAAGAGTGCATCTCTAAGGATTCATCCTTCAAATTCCCTGCAGCATTTCCTTGATCAACCTGTGCAGAAGACAAAGATGAGGCCTGTGGGGTGGACAACTGGACATTGTGTTGTTGGTCATTTGACTGATCAACTGGTTCCTGCTTCACGTAAGACATTGATGATGAAACTCCAATTTTCTGCTCCTTGCTTGTGGATGATGACCACTGGACTGGATTTTGTTGCAGTGTCGTACTGTTCTTCATGTGAGACAGGGCTCCTGGTTGCATTTTCTTTGTTTCACCAAAAGCATTAGGCCTGCCAAACTTAGGCACATTCATCATATTCATAGCCTGTGTTGTAGGTCCCAACTGGTTAGAATTCATGTTCGGATGAGCTGTAACTTGCCTCATTTGAGAATCATGAGGTTGCTGTCTGAGAGATGTTGCAGAATGAGGATAACTACTCCCAGCACTTCCATATGTCGGAAAAGATGCCTGTGAGAAGTGCAAATGCTGTTGCTGTTTATTAAGTCCCTGAACTGGAAATGCTGGCTGCTTCCTCTCCTGACTCAAAACATTCAAAGTGGAAGAGGACATTTGATTTACATCCTTTCCATGTGAATCTACCTGACGTTCCACCTCCCGGGATTTCAGAGCACTACTATCGCTTGTCAAATCTGTTAATTTGTGCAGAAAATACAGAAATATTAGAATCACCAGAAAATCTGGAAGTCTTTTGGTACAATTGTTTAATTAATTGAATTTCAGAGAAGGATTTGGCACCAGTTGATGGCATTTGCGGTTGTTGTGCAGAAGCCTGAGGCTGTAATGGGATTTGATTCGGTGAAGTCTGGGCGTTCCTTGAAGCCTGATTTTATTTTTATTTTGAATCAATCCATAAATGAAGTTATGCATTTTCAATTCAACTGTAAACAGACTAATGGTATGATATTCATTACTTGTTGAGTCTGCAATTTATATACAGCCATCTTTAACATCTGGTCCCCTACCACACTTCTCATATGTCGGACAAAAACATCTTTAGAGATCTCATTTTTCTGAAAAGAGACAACCGCTGTTAGCTAGAAACTAATACAAACACTAGATCTTTAAAAGAGAAAGTCAATTGTTTATAAAGTAATGAAGTGGCAAGCTACTAAATATTACCTTAAGTTTATAGTAAAGAGTGTGAAGTTGCATGGCTCTATCCTTGTCAAGTTGGGGTTGTATGATAGGAAGCAACAGACCAAATGGCACTTGTTTGCCTAATTTCAATGAATTGCCCTGCTCTTGATTATTGTTTGCCACAGTCTGTTGATTATTCATCCCGGAGGTGATGGACTGTTGGCTACTTGTACCAGATCCCATGGCATGTTGACTCCCTGCCAAGGCCAGTTCATTACCCATTCCCATTGCTGTTGTTTGTTGATTCCCTGTTCCTGTTGACATGGGCTGTTGATTTTTGGTCCCCATTGCAAACTTATGTTGATTATTCAACCCCATTGCCATGGGCTGTTGATTAGTCATATTCTGTAATCTGTGCAGCTGTGACTCCCTATCTGGATTTTCTTCAGAGACTGCCTCTGGTGTGTGGATGGAATTCTTTTCAGATATCTTCACACTCATTGGTTGAGATACAGGAACAGTATTTTGGTCGGGTTGTGTTTTCTGATTTTCAGATTCTGGCCCACCATGCTGTAGCTGCGATTGAGATGAATGTTGCTCATTTTGCTCCATAGCAGATAGGTCATGCTCACTTCGAAAATTGACAGTTTGATCATGGCTGGAAGTTTGCCATTGTGGGAGATGCGAACTAGATGTTTGACTGTTTCCTTGAGATAAGACTGCTGCATTTGTAGAGTAGCATGCATCAGGAAGATGAAAAAGTTCATTACAAGCACAAATTGAGAATAGAAAGAAAGAACTTGGTGGAGGGGAACGTGCTAGAAAATTTCATCAGCACACAAGCGTACTTGATTCTTTAATAAATTATCAAGTATCTTAATAATGACTTGACTGCCTTCTTATAAAGTAGTTAAACAAATCGACAATAGAAATTAGCAAACTGCAACCACGATGCTATCAGAAAGGAGGAGATGGGATTGATTAAGTTCATTTTCAAATGATGGACAAAGGTAACAGTTTAGGCAGATTTCGGCAGTGCATATATTGAAGCCTCCAAATAGAATGAAAGAAGAAACTAAAATAGATATACTTTGAGGTTCTCTACTTTCTTGCAACTATCACTCAAGTAGTCATCATTTTTCTTCTTCCCGATTTTAAGTTGTAGGGTGCCATGTAGATATGCATGTAATTTTGATTCAAGCATGCCTCATTAGCTCAACATGCACTATGTGGTCTTGTTAGCCAGACTTGCGCTTTGATTATGTACAAATGAGGAACTTCTGCCACAGTAATTCAAAGAGATATGACAGCGATCAATCATTAATTTTCAGGAAGGGTTCGGATTCATTGCTTGTTTATAAATCAGGGACACATCATCCAATTGCATGTTGCAACAATATTCAGATACTCAACAATCAACATTATTGCCATTCACAAGTATTCTTTATTTAAGTTCAGACAAAAAAATTATTGTCACGTCAAGTCAAAAACTGCAAGATTCTGCAGTTTAGACAAATCATTATCTGATTGGGAACATAAAAAGCCTTTGGATACATTAAATGAAGATCACTAGGTACACTAGTAGGAAAAATATGATGGGATATAGGGGAACACATCCACACAATATCATTATTTAAAAGCACCACAAAACTTTAGCGTAAGCTTCTAGTTATCCAACCTTTCTTCAAAGAACTCACAACACCATCATACAGAAGATTAGTTTATTTATTGACACCTACAGGACTTTTATTTCCATCCACATTCCAGTCTCCATGATAAACGAATCTTCCTCCCATCTAAAACAGACATCTACAATCTCCCTTGCCTAGCAGTGACCCCAAAAAGAAAAACATCGAGAGGCAGAGTGATGCAAAATGGAAAGTATATTCTAGGAGTAAATGAAATCAAATCAATTAAGAATAGAATTTTCCATTCTTGCGTTTTATTGTCTCCATTTTAAAAGGAAATCGTAGTTTTCCTTATTAGTTGTATTTCCTTTTCGATGTAATTTAGAACCTATAAAATGAGGCTCCTTGATTGTAATAAGACGCACTTGAATATTAAATAAAATTACAATCTTCCTCCCATTTCTCTCTTCCTAATTTCTCTTCTTAATAGTTCTTGCTCATTTGCAATCGTCATCAGTCATCACAGAGTGTAAGTTACCTATTACAAAAGTAGAAAAAGAAGCGGCTTCTATAAGATAAAAAAGCTACGACAGATTCCAATGGAGAAACCGGATTAAAGAGTAATATTGGAAGAACAAATCTCCATGGAGCCTTGGCTGTGGCTATAAAACCCTAGAAGAATCGGGGAGTAATTTCGCCTTAACCAATAAGAGAAGAGATGTTTGGTGGCTAATGGGAAAGAAGTAGAGGCTATTGTGCATGGGAGTCTTTTAAAACCCTTACCTATATAATTGGTATAGAGAATGGCTAAGGGCCTAAGGCTACTAATCACAGAAAAAACCACTTTTAAAAATAGCACTGTAGCTTCATGTATTCCTGCGGAATCTGTGCAGTTTGGTGAACATGGAAGAACGTGTAATATAGATCCCAAGAATATCGAAGAAGATTTTGGAAAAATGCTCAGGTTGGGTACAGACAAGCACTGCTTGGAGCTACTAAGGAGACACTAGACAGTTTGGCTACTCAGTAGTGGGACACATAATAGTCATGGTAATGGGTTTGATATTTTACCTATTTACTTTAGTGGAATAGGATAGCGTGAATTAGCTGCCCATATGTCTGTTGCTAGCCTATTGAGCTAGCAGATATTGGTGCTGATTGGTTAAAAAATACTGGAAGGATGATACATACAAAAAGAGCAGGCATTTTTTTTATTTTTTTATTTTTTTGGTTTTCTGAAATTAGAAGACACGCACAAACACGAAAACAGAAGAAAAAGGGCAGTGACCACATGGATGGGAGAAAGGAAAAAGAAAATACACTAGAGTTTGGAACAAGTAGATAGATAGTGCATGAGATCACTACTAATCTATTGATTAGGTCCAATGTTAACTTAAACGTTAGTTTGCCATTAAAATACGTTGGATGAGAACACGGCACAAAAGATTCAAGGGCAATTTTTTGTCAGCCTGGGAAGAATGACAAAACTGGCACAAGGATTCGACTTTTATTTCAAAAAAAATTCTTTTTTCTTTCAGTAAAAATAGAGTCTTTTGTTATTCTTAATAGTTTAAGGGTTATTATGTGATTCTAAGAGCTTAGGCTGTAGGGTTCTTCATCAAAAGAAGATTTATATATCATTGTTCAGCAGTTTGGTTTTAGAATTAATAAATTTAAATTGTAAGTATTTCAATAAGTTTCATTAGATTGTATTCGATTTTACGACAATGAATTGTTGACTACAAAGTCTTTGAATACCTTCTTTGTTCTTGTATTATTCCACTGCATCAACCGTGTAATCCTTAATGGCCATTATCCCTTTCATATTGTATCACTTGAATAGGATAAATACGCACATATCTAATCTTTAGTTCAAAGCACTTAACATGAGTGCATGTTCATATTCTTTCCCCTTGCCTAAATCCCTTTCTTATACATCTTCTTGTTTCTCCCACTTGATCAGTAAAAAGGTCTTCAATGTCCAAAGTACAATATTTCATTACTGAGTAAAACCCTATTTTGTCAATCTCAATCCGCACCAAAGTAAAATTCATTATAATCAGAACTACCAAAATAACTAAAAACAATAATAACCCAGATATTCTATTAAAACATTAAATCAAACAATCAACGGAGGTAAAACAAAAATTGAATACCATTATCTGAACTCGGAAGCCGCGATGTAGAAGTATCCCCTTCAATATCTCTGTTCAATGCAGCCGTGAAAGCCTCCACATCAGCCCCAGAATGCATTGTTTCATCCTGAAAACCCGTAGATTGTCCAAAAAAAAAAAAAAAAGACTAATTCTTTACAATCCCAAAATCCAATATAATTCGACTCAGAAAAGACATATACCGGGCTCACCTCGTCTTCTTCGAGGAATTTCATAATATTCGGGTCCATAAAACTCTAGTGTTAATATCTGTGTCCCGAAGAGTTTTTGAGGAAAAAGCAGGAAGCGAGGATAATTAAATTAACGATGTGCGTGGATCTTCCACCAGGTTTATATAGAAGCCTCCCTTCCAATTTTTTTTTTTTCTTTTTATTCTTTTCCCTTTATCTATTTTAGATTTGTCTCCCGTATTCTATTTGCTCCTTGTTTTTCATTATCTTAATTAAGAATAAATTGAATTATAGTTCGTATTTAAGATTAATAGTAGAAAACTCTATAAACGGTTTCATTTACGATATATCATCTATCTATTGTAAATCGCACGAAACCTCCCTATTGAAACCTTTTGTACAAAAAATCCTCATGCTGGCAATATCAATCTTATTTGTCGCTAAAAAAGTAAAAAATGTCAAAATTAAAAAAAAATAATTACAATTTTGATTTCCAAACTTTTCTTTTAAAATTAAGTCCAAATTTTTTATAAGTGCCAACTATAATCTCAAATCTTTAAAACTTTATTTTCCACCCCACCCCAATCCACTTCAGCTTCTTCTCAACAAAAAATAAAATAAAAAAGGAGCTTGATGAAATAAACCCCCTATCCTGTTTTCCTTTACACTTCTTAAACTTCAACATCCTATTACTCCCTCGTGCACATTTCTCAATCAATTTGAGTAAAAAGAAATTAAATACACAAAGGGGAATACTTCTGAAGAAGATGTATTTTATTTCCGGCAAAACACTCTTTCTCAAAATTCACTCTCAAGATTTTGGTTATTTGTTTTGCTTATTTTTTTGTTATGTGGTTATTTATTCATATGAATTTCTGGGTCCACGGTATTGATTATTTTAGAGAAACAGTATTTTCTAAATTTCTTTTCTTTGTTATAATTCTTCTCCATTTTCAAGTTGCAATATATTTTAATTCGTATTTGAAAGGAATGCATTTTGTTTGATATGTTTAGGGTATAGTTTTTCTGAACCTGAATCAACTTCTTAACCAAAGTGCAAAGGGATCCAAACCCTAAGAAATCCAAAAATTCGCCATCAAACTCAGCTAGAACTGAGTCAACTCAGTCACCCTCTCCATGACGTCCTGGGAAAAGTTTTCTCGTTTCTAAATTCGGACAAGGATGAAGTTCAGTTTCATTAGTGTGCAAGGGTAGGTACATTGCTGAGCGTTGGATAAGAATAAAATTTTTCATAAGAAATTGTTATTCAGTCTCTCCAGAGATTATGGCAACAAGGTTTCCTAAAATCATGAGTGTCACACTGAAAGGCAAAAGAAATTGATTGAGAAATGTGCAGGAGTGAGTTATGGGGCGTTGAGATTTAAGAAGAGTAAAGGAGAAAGGTGGGGGATTTATTTCATCAGGCTCATCTCAGTGATTTTGTTATTTTTGGGGAAGAACATAAAATGGATTGGATTGGGATGGGATAGGATGGGGTGAGGTGAGGTGAGGTGAGGTAGAAAATAAAGTTTTAAAGATTTGGGATTGTGTGTGACAGATATAAAAATTTTGGATTTAATTTGTAAAAAAATATAAAGTTTGGGTACTAAAATTGCAATTATTTCTTTTTTAATTTCAACTTTTTTATTGTTTTTAACGATAAATCTAACGGATATTGACGGTATAGAATTTTTCGCACAAAATATTTCAAACATATGAGTTTCTGTGATTTTCAATAGATATGGTGTACATCATAAATGAAAACGTTTATAGGGAGATTTTACGCTATTAATCCTTTATATTTATTCATAGTTAAAGTAAGAAAATATTCAATGTCAATTCATGACTATACATTATCTATAATGTAATATGCATTGGAAAATTTGAGAGGCAATATCCAACGCTTAGTAAATTAGTATGTATTTAGGGTATTAAATGAATTGAGTCTGATTAAGTGTAATTTCTACACTTATTCGAGGCCCTAAATGATGATATTTATTGTCTTTTATATAAAATTTTAGGGTAAATAGCACAAAACGTCCTTACCTTTCAATGTCATTGTGCAAAACGTCACTACCTTTCATTTTTTGGCATTTTCACCCCTACCTTCCACCTTTCACTGCGCAAAAGGTCATTTTACCCTCATATTCAAATAAAATATAGAGAAAAAGTTGAATAAACAATTTCAACTATAATCCTTAAGTTTTTTAAAAAAATTACAAAGAAATAAAAAATTCTTGACCACCACCACTTTCACAACCTACTAAGCTGCCACCTATAG
>CAIGRP010067777.1:0-19496 GCA_903798385.1 Fraxinus cuspidata | reverse complement strand
AAAATCAAATTAGTCAATTAGACATACATTTGGAAAATGATTATAATGGGCATTTTAACATTTTTTTTATTATGCCACTATCCAACGTTGGAAGTTTATGAAGCCATTGGAGAGAAGAATATTTATAAAAGGCACTATCCTACATCGAAAGTTTATGAAACCATTTGAGATAAGTGCATTTATAAAATGATCATGATATTTAATAATTTTCTATGAGCCTTTGAATTGTAATTTTGAAGCTCATCCATGAAGTTAAAAAATTTTAATCTAAAAAAAAAAATCGAGAAAATCGCTCAAAGCCTTGTTTACGGTTGAACCGGCCGATTCAGTGGGTTTTGAGCGATTTTGTAATAATCGATTAACCGGGCATAGTTTGGCCCGATTTTGGTTTCGATTCCCAATTTTACCGATCGAACCGACCTGATCGGGCCGGTTTTGACAACATTGCTCACAATAAATATTATCAACATATTGACTGATATCAATTCCATTCACTAACCAAAAATTTCTCTCAAGTCTCAAATATTTTGACATCTAATATCTGTGCTTCTCAAGTCTCAAACATAGGTACTTCTTTTTTATTTGATTACCTATAAATGTTCAAATTTTTTTCTTCTATATGCTTTGATTCTTATTTTAATCATGTAATATGCAACGAATTGCCTTCTAAAAACTAAAAATAAAATAAATGTAACTTAAGAAAAATGTTGAACTTGCAACTGTTGGGAGGATTTCTAGTCTTTGAGGTGATTTTAATTTTATATATATATATATAATTTCTCATATTACCGACATTCCATTAATTTATATATTGTTAGTGATTGTTAACACCACAAAAGTATAACCATTTTTAAATTTCTTATTATATTTTCTATTTTGTCATATTACTGAGTAATGACCAACATCTGTTCATTCATAACCATAAATTATTTGTTAGTTTTTATTTAATTACCAAAAATTAAAGGTAAGTTGAAAATTAATGGATTGTTTTGTATTTTTGAATTGTAAAGCACTTTACAATATTGAAAAAGAAAATTAAAATTTTGTTCCTTACTACTAAAAAAAATAAACGGGCCTCAACTTCTCGACTTTTTATTACTTATTGGGGAAAGAAAATGTGGAAAGACAAAATTCGGATGCAACGCTAGATTATTTGCAGTCAAACAACGAACTGGACCGGAATTTGTTGTGAAAAAATTTGTAGAGGAGCATAACCATAGTCTTACTACTCCTAGTGGAATACATTTGTTGAAATCACACCGAATAGTGTAGGCCACAAAGAAGGCACTTACGCAACAGTTTTCGGAGGCCAACATACCAACATATGCGACTTATGGAGATAGATTTGGGGAGTCCTTCATCGATTGGGTGTGTGGAGAGAGAGATATCAGGAACTACGAAAGGAATAAACGAGCGAAACAAAATGCAGATGATCTGGTTGAGCATTTTACATTTGAGAAAGAAAAATGCCCAAAATTTTATTTCGATCACGAGACCGATTTAGATAGGAAGTTGTTTGATTTTTTTGGGCTAATTCGGAGTCGAGAAGATCGTATCCATACTTCGGCGATATCGTTGTGTTCGACACAGCCTATAACACCAATAAGTAATCGATGATTTTTTACCCTTTTGTTGGAGTGAACCACCATGGACAGACAATTATTCTCGCTTGCGGGTTATTGAGTAACGAAACAGTCGAATCATTTGTTTTGTTATTCTCGAAGTTCCTTGAAGCAATGCCAAATCATTCGTCATCGGGGGTTTTCATTACTGATCAAGATGCTGCAATTTCGAAAGCCATATCAATGGTTACTGTTTATGGCACATATCGGAGAAGATCAATGCTAGATTATACAACGAGCAATATTACAAATTGGTAAATATCATCAAACAATCTGAGACACCCGAGGATTTCGAGAACCGTTGGAATGAATTAATGGAAACTACACAACTAGACTGCGATGAATGGCTTGGTAACATGTACGAGATACATTTTCGTTGGGTACCTGTATATGTGAAACAGGTTTTCAGTGCATGCATGTCTAGCAGCCGCCGATCCGAGAGTGGTCACTCATTCATGAAGAAATAAATCGACTAGAAGAATTCATTGATGGGTTTCATTAATCATTTCAATAGGGCACTAGCTCATCAACGACATGAAGAGTTTGTTGCCAACCACATTGATCTCAACGAACAACCAAGACCGACATCAGTTGGCATAATGGAACACCAGATGGTCCAAATTTATACCAAAAAGATTTCATGTTTTTTCAGAAGGAAGTTGAGCAGAGTAATTTTTATATTTGCTCAAAGAAGTCGGACTCCATCGATGCTAAAGTGTATGGGTGGAGCGATTTGAGCCCGTGAAGACTTTCGAAAGTCATCGTGTACTTACCTATTTCACAAATTTCATTTCATCACAAGCTGTTGTGGAATGTTTGAATTTGAAGGTTATCTGTGTCGACATATGCTTAGCTATTTCAAAAAATAAAACAAGTTTTGCTTTTACAGGAGAAATACATTCTACAAAGATAGACGACGAATGCCAAGGTTGGGTCAGTTGACGAACCTATGGGTGGTTGATATGTTGACGATGATTACGAGTAATCACTGATGGCACGAGATGAGATGTTGTCATACAAGGCTTCTTTGCTAGTTGACGGCTCTTCTTTAACAAATGCTCACAGCACCTATTTGTTGGACGGATTTGATAAGTTGTGTATCAACCTGAAAGAGATCGATAAAGGAGGCAATGTTGTCATGAACAAGATTGGAAGCAAAAGTCGCGAAGAAAGTCAAGTTGTAGGTGATCCAAATGCAGTTAGAGCAAAAGGGTGCGGAAAACGACTAAAATCGTTGAAGGGAAAATCTATTTCTAGAGGTAGTATGCAATGTCGTTCATGTGGGGGTCATAACCACGACAAACGAACATGCCCTAATTTACAAAACAATTAATTATTTTATTTTTCGTTCATTACTAATATGTTATGCAACTCATCTAACATTATTTCCATTTTCTCAGGTCGAATTTGGTGGACGAACCCTATCATACCAATTTCGATCATGAGTCGAACGATTTTAGAGAAGACGATACGTACACGAGTATTGCCAGTATCAATTACGACGTCGGAACAAGCTTTTTTTTTTATCCACAGTATCGTTTGTATTTTCTAATAATAATTTTTGAGAGACGATGTAATTTTTGCTTTTTATGTTTGTTATCAACACTTGTAAACATTTTCGTTAAATTGCGCAAAAATTGATAACAAATAAAAGACATCGCAAAATCCTTAATATGTGTACAATGTCACATACAAATATTACACAATATGGTAAAAAATATTATAAATATTACATAGGTCGATAATTATTAATTATGAGATTTGGGGTGGTTGGAAAATTATATTTATTGAAGTGACGGGGTGGGATGGGATGGTGTGGGATGGGATGGGTGGAGTGGAGTGGAGTGGAGTGGAGTGGAGTGGGGTGAGCCAAACCAAGACAAAATGAAAGAATGCATAAAAGCCGTGGGAAGTGACATTGGAGTATGGTGTGCAGAGGGAAAAAAGTCAAAAGAATTAAATAAAGAATACATAGAATACATAGTTTAATCATGATAATAAACTAGAAACGAGTATGCTTGCTAACGTCATGTTGAATTTGGTATCATTGACTAACTAGATCTGGAATTATTTTTCCAAAAATATGTATATTTTTAATTATTTTTGCCGAATATTTCAATTCTGGTTCAAATCAGTTCAAAATTTATATCTTTGACCCTTTACTTCATTTTCTTAGTAAGAATGGATACAATGGATACACTATTCTACTTAAATACTAAACATGAATAAGAAATAAGAGAATATTAAAGATTCAAGCCATAAAATTTATCAATTCTGATACAAAGTACATTTTCGAGTTTATGTCCGATCCGATTTTCAAAATATTGATCATCCCACGAAGGCCCCTGAGGCGGATACTATCCACGTGAAGTAATTGCTCACCTATAACACAAAATGAATGAATATCTATTGCATGCGGCATGTTGAGAATGGCTTAAATTCTTGAATCAAAAAGAGATATATATTTGTCTTTATTTAGTGAATAATGTTATATAACTCCGCTGACGCTAAAAAATCACTCTATTTGGCAACATATGATAGGTCCGATTAAATGAGACACATAACACTATATATATTAAAAAGAAGTCAATGTTGTATGAATTTTCTTGTGCAGCAATCTATTTTTATGCAAAATAAAATTAAAGGTATTGAAAAATTTGTATCATTATACATCGTAGGATAATTGGAGTAAGTGAATAACTTTTCAAATGTCGAACTATAACTTTCTATTGATACGATTTCATTTTATAGTGATGGTTTTTCCTCAAGTGACCAACCCAATTTTAAATGCTAATTGACCAATGTTGGGGTATAAGGGAAAGAATAAGATTTCCATCTTTGAAAGGACAAACTATATCTATTGGGCACATCACCAATTATAGAATAAAATCAGGTCATTGACGTGCCTAATAAATTACTATTTGGCATAAGTGATTCTAAAGCACCAATTTAAGTAATTACGCTTAATAAATTTAATTAAATAAATAATGTGATATTGTATACCCTGTTTGATGCACATTATTGAATGGAGAATGTATTTTAAATAGTAATTTGATGGAAAATATGTAATTAAAAATTAAGTGAAAATTTTGGATTTGTATGAAATATTATTTCATCGAAAAATATGTGATTTAAAATGAGATGAAAAAATGAATTTTTGTAAGAATGTGGATCAAACAGAGTATTAAGTAAATCTATTATTTAATACAATGTAGTCACTACCAAACTAGAAAGATGTGGTTTAAAATGAGATGAAAAAATGAATTTTTGTAAGAATGTAGATCAAACAGAGTATTAAGTAAATCTATTATTTAATACAATGTAGTCACTACCAAAACTAGTCATTGGCACAAGTTGTGCTGAATAGCATTACTCTTTGTTATATTCCATCTAACATTTTCTTCTGTATTTTGTATAGCCTCTTTTTTTCTGTTTTTTATGTAAGAAACCGCAACTGTTACTCGCTAGCGGAGCTGCAACCACCTCGAAGAAGCGGGAGCCCGACCACTATGAGAGCGCACTAAGTAAATTCCGCTTCATGTGCAGTAACCCTTTAACCGCACGGGAGATGTAAATCGTACTAGGCAAGTCCGGTGCGACGGGATCGACCGAAGAAGTGTTGACGGGAAATTCGAACTCGTGACATTTGGTCTCCGCGTTCACTGCACTAGCCTCTTTTCACTTTGTTGCGGGATTTGTGAAATAAAGAGTTGTACCACCTAAAAATTCACACCATTTTCAACAAAATTTCATACAGCAAGAAACCATCAATCCAGTAAAATATTTTTTACTGCCAGAAACCATTGATCAATTTACATCCAGGCAAACCATCGATCTGATCGACTCCATAGCAACATCTGCAAAACCCTTATAGCATGCTTGACAAAATAGGCGCAGACAATACTCGATAGTATTGAAGGAGACTCGCTATCCAGTAACATCAAGTACTCTGTATCAACAATACGCTTAATAGTTAATACCCTAACATTCTAGACTCAAATGACATACTGAAAGGAAAAACAAAGCATGACCACTAATGACACATATTACAATAGGAAAACCAGTAATGCCTTGGTGGAGACTTCTACAATTATTCAGCACTGGAACATATCAACAGATGCAGTGATGGGCTGTATTGGGCAAGGCAGCTGCCATGGCTCGACTAAGGTATCAGGGATATAGGGAATATCCACCGCCAGCCCACTAACATCAGACACAATTTCAAGAACAGAGTTCAGTGATCTTAGACGATCAGTCAGTTCTGATAGCTGAGCTCTCAGCACGTTGTTCTCCGAGGCAACGCCAAGGTAAAGTTGAGTGGTGTTATTGATTTTCTGTGAAAGGAGATTGTTCTCGTTCTGCAGCTGGCTCGCTTGGCCAACCATCTCATCCAGATGCTGCTGCTTCCTCATTCGAGACCTGCGCGCAGATTCCCGGTTGGATATCATCCTCTTCCTTTTCCTTTCATCACACACAGCATAGCGTTGGTCCACATCGGAACTTGAACTAGTTGGCTGCTGTTTTGTAGACATTTCTTGGCTCTTTGAATAAACAGTTAACAGAATTCGAATTTATTTTTACAATTAACTCTAGGATTTCGATTTAAAAGTTAGATCGATAAAAAGTGAGGGTCTGAATAATCAAATAATTTTGGGAATTGCGGAAAAATTAGGAATTTGGACGATCAAAGGGCTGATTCATGAAAACACGTAGAAATGGTGGAGGAAGACAACTGAGAATGAGTGGAGAATTCTAATTCGATGCATAAGGATAGCGTACGTCATAAAGATATACACGGAAAAATGAACAGAATCATAGAATTTGATCACAAATTCAATTCTCGGTCTCTGATTCGAGTATTATAGAATTGTTAGAAACCCTAGATCTGAAGAACCTGAGTAATTCAACTTTCAAACGATCTGCAAAATCATAGAAAAATATTGATTTATTACAACTGATCACCAAAATCAAAACGCCTAAACAGGGAAAAAAAACGCAGAAGACGAATAGCTTTAAATTAAAAAACAAGAGGAAAAAAACAACGTTAAACTAAAAACCATAAAAAAAAAAAAAAANAGAAAAATATTGATTTATTACAACTGATCACCAAAATCAAAACGCCTAAACAGGGAAAAAAAACGCAGAAGACGAATAGCTTTAAATTAAAAAACAAGAGGAAAAAAACAACGTTAAACTAAAAACCATAAAAAAAAAAAAAAAAAATGGAAGGAAGGAAGGAAGGAAGGAAAACTAACCCGTTGAACAAAGAGGCTACGGTAGAAAAGTTGGGGGAAAGAAGGTTTCTAAAGGGAAAGAAGGGGGGTATTTATAGGCCAGGGAATGGAGTTTTTTGCTTTCTTTAATCACTTAAAAGTAATATTTTATTTCATTTGATTGGTTAATTTAATTAGGTGTGCGGTCGGTGTATGCATAGGTTGGTAGGTAGGTACAGCCAACGATGTATGGTGATGACAGCTAAGCAATAAGCCTACATTTGCCCCACTTTTCCTAAACTCATTTTTCAAATCGTGCCAAAAGGGTTAAAATAACGCAACCTAAAGTCGATATATGTGGCTTCACTTTATAAGTTGAATTAAATGAATTATTTGACTTTGTATTTAATGTCATTTAATTACAACATAAATTGGTGGTTGAATTAAATGAGTTATTTGACTTTATATTTAATTGAATATATCATTTAATATCATATAATTAACACATAAATTGGTACTTAACATTAGCGATGATGAATAGTATTACTCAAAAAGTTAACATAATGACACATGACATTTTATCATCGAGTGTTTAAAACAAAATTATTTTTTTCATCAAATCATCTCTGTCACCACTTCATCTGTCAATTCTTTCTAGCAAAATGGTATAATCATTTTTCAAAATTCATTTTTAACCACACATTCTCCCATATAATAATATTATACGTAAATCGATTTTTTTTCTTATTTTTCAATCATATAATCTTTAAAGAAATCACTATCAAAATATATTTATTTGAAAATTATATTTTAATGCAACCCAAACAACGGCAAAATCCAATTGGTTTGAGTATAAGGAATCTTCGCTCAAAAATGTGCCATTTTTTACTAAAATGTACTTTTTGCAAGCTATGGACTTAATTACTCATTTTTTAAATAAAATAATTTTACAATTAAATTTAAAAATTTCCTCTACTTTCTAACTATATATTCTTTAAAAAAATATCTATTTTACACACACAAAAAAAATGAGGTTCAAACAAACTTTTAATAAATTGTGTTTTGTTAGTGGTATATTCAAAAGAAAATATATTTATTTGGCGTTTGCTAATATTGGATGATTTTTGGCAATTGCTAAAGTTTATGATAAGGTATTGTTACCCAAAAGATTACTTTGTAGAGAAATTGATTGAAACGGGCTATCAAGTGACTCTTTTCAAAAGTGATTTTTTTCTTTATAAATTTAGAAAATATTAGTTTAATTTTATTAGACTTTCATAGTTTTTTTTTATTGCACTTTCCATTAACTTGTAAATTCTCTATTTATAAGAGTATTTTGATGGAGACTTTTTAGAATATATTATGTGAAAAGTGATTTTTTTTAAAAAAAAATTGTGGTTAAAAGTGGAAAAGTATTATGGATTACATACAAAATTATTTTATGAGAATTGTATAATTTAAAATGAATTTGGAAAACAATGAATTTCAAATAATCTATATCTAACATGACATAGTATATTATATTTCTCAGGTCATTTGACGATTTTTTCTTAAATTATGGCTTTCATTTATTTTTATGTACAAGTACAAAGTGCAGTTTATATAGACGTGAATTTTTAAAAAAGTTTTATTTTTTCAAGTAGTAAGTCCGTGTTTAATATTAATGAGACTATAATATATATATTTTTTAAAATCGCTGCTAATATAGTAAGTCATCAATTCATATAAAATAATTTTAAAATAAAGAATTAAATTTTTCACTACTGAAAAAAAAATAAAAAAAATATATATATATATATATATATATATATTTGTTAGATTTTATGTATCGACTGCTGGCAAAGAGTTTAAAGGAATATGGAGTTTTTGAATTCAAGATATTTTTTCTTCAATCGATTTTAAATTTCAAGACTTATCTACTTTCCAATCATACGGAAAGTTGAACATTTTGGAACCTTTGAAAGAATATTCCTCAGATGTAATGGTACTAGGAAGCTGAAAACTAGGATATGGTGACGTAAGAGATTATGTAAGCTTATTTATCTCGAATACCTGTCAGCTCTTCTAGAACCAGCGTGTTTTCACATTTTAATGTGTATCATGTCATGCGAAAATATCGTGAATAAGAATGCTATAAATCAATCTGCGTGTATGTGGTTAATTTAATTAAAGGTAAAATTATATATCTCATTTAACTAGACATTATAATATGAGTGTGCTAAGCCCTCGTTTGGCCCTCATTATTACTCATTAAATTATAATTCATTTTTTTCATTTTTATTAATCACTTGTTTTTCAAAAATTATTATGCATCCTATTGTGGTGTAGAATAATGGGGATTACATCACTCATATCATAAATATCCATTACAACATTGGAGACAATTCTCCACGTTTAAAAAATCACAAAAATAAATCAAATATCCTCCATTTTTTATTTGAGTATCATATGTATAATAACAATTTTTGTAATGTATTCGCCAATAAGAGGTTGATATACCTAAATTATACTGGCGAAGATAAAATTTTCTACAATTGGTTACAATTTAATTTATTAGCTTTAACAATAAATTAATATTTGGTGCTTCTTCGACAAAAACTTTTTATAAAATTTTATCAACTTTTGAACTGATTAAATTTTAAGTTTAATTACACATTCTATGATAATTCACAATTTTTATCATTTTTTGCGATTACTTGAGCTTTTATCAATTAATATTATGCTTTATGCTTCTGTTTGACTCCCTTTTTTTTTTTTTCTATTTTTTGAACAGGAATTTGCATTTCGCGTGAGCTCCAGTGTCCATGATAATGTCATACTCATCTGACAGGGGTCTTTCCAACAGGTTGTTTGGGTGAAAAGCTGGTGGCATTATTTAAGAAATCCCAAGAATGCCCTTCAATTTTGCCTTCGATATTTGTGGTAGGTGTCGGCTCGTGATAATCAGCATGGTTAAAATTGTAGGTGCATTGATTAGTGTTGAAAAGTCATACAATTGATTATGAAACAAAGAAATCATTTCTTTAATGCAACTTTGTGTTGAAAAGTCAACAAATTGAAAGATTACACCAAGAAATATTTTCGTTCGTAAAAACTTCGTGAAGCTCCAACTCGAAATTATTTCTGGAAATTCAGCATCCAAAGAGTAAAAAGTACCTAACGACGACTTCTTCAATAAGCACTAACGTAACGCCTGTGCCATGTAATCACGTAGTTGCTGCCACGACATGTCCTCTTCAACTATTGCATCAAGCTCGGTGGCAATCTCGTCTTCTTCATCGGGTAGATCTATCTCGACGTCTTCATCATCTAATTCTTCAGCTCTACGAAACCCTTCATCCAGCCGACCGTTTCTCCTCAAGAAGTTATGCATTCCCATTGTGGCCACGACCACATCTGTTTGCGCTCTCATATTGTAAGCAGGCATTCGATCAATGATCTTCCACCTCTGTTTCCAAACACCGAAGGCACGCTCAATAACATTACGGCATGAGGAGTGATGAAAATTAAACCGCTCCCGTGCATCTCGAAACCGACGGCGTTGTCCATCCTTGTATGACCGAATTCTAGAAAATGATATCTAATATCAGAGCCTTATATGGAGCCATATAACCAGGCCTAAGTGCGAACCCGGAGTCAACCATGTAATATTTCCCATTCGCTGGTTCTGAAAAATTGATTTCCGTACTATGTACAGCTCGGGCCAATATGCGACTGTCGTGGGTGTTCCCTGTGGTTCCCGAGAGCACGAACGTAAAACAAAGATTGAAATAACATGCGGCCAGTACATTCTGTGTCGGTATCCCCTTCCTTCCGATGTAATTCTATCTTCTATGTTGTGGCAACACAGCTCTCGCATGCGTTCCGTCGATCGCACAAATGCAATCCTATGATTTTTTTTATCATATGAACACAATTCGTTTCATAACCACTACCAATGTTTAACCGTCAGTTACGTAAGAAATGTTGCTTGGAATATGGAATACCGTCCCACAGGTGGATGATGGTGAGATGAGCCTTCGTTGTACCTCGGATCTGGTTTAATCATGTCCGCTGCGAAAGCCACACAAGCACGCGGGATTGTTTTGAAATAATGACAGATGGTCTGCAACGAATGATTGAAAAGCGTTTGCACTTGGTGATAACCTTTACCGTGTGCTAGTGTACACAAAAAAATTCCCACTTGTTCGTATATGTCAATGTTCGCGCTGCTGGAAATGTTGTACTGATCACGAAGGATATGAGTGAAGTATAAAAACATCGGAGGATACATTCTAAATTCCTGAAAACACGTTTGTGGATAAACATGCATATTTTGTAGTGTGAAAATGTTGCCACATCGCGATGTTGGGAATAAATATCGACGTGCTCTATTCGATGCCAAGTAATCGCGAACAATGTGTTTGGCTATTCTGCAATACTGGAGCCACGTCTAGCTGCTACATCAAATCTTCATTGGAACTCGATGAGGAATCAGACATCGATTCAACGTTGCAATCTATTTCTGAAGATGAGTGCTCATCAAAATTGTCTGACATCTCTTCCAACTACTTTATGTGGTGTAGCGAACACAAACATTGGTTTCAAAAAAAATTTCCCCAATTTCAGGCCTTACAAAGACGCTTGGAGGATTCAAAAGTATTTGATAGGATTACACTGTGTTTAGAGTGCCATGACTTAAGTTTGCTTTGGTACTTATAACTCGAATGGGGAGTGATATCGTGAAGGAAACAAGATGATGCAGTATCAATCACTTTTCTTTTTTCAGATCTCTTCTCATAGCAAGTTGTGTGTGAATGAAATCAAGATGCATATCGTGAAGGAAACAAGATGATGCAGTATCAATCACTTTTCTTTTTTCAAATCTCTTCTCATAGCAAGTTGTGAGTGAATGAAATCAAGATACAGGGAATATATTCCCTGCAATATCTATGCAATTGTACTAATTAGCCGCTTATAATGATAGAGAATTGAAAATTTATACTGCATGGATATCATTACATACTACAATGTACGTTTCCAAACAATATTTTTGAGAATATATTCCCCGAAAAAAATAAATTTCTATACAACACTAATGAACGTCGACGTCTTTAAAACGAATATGTAAATAACGTCATGTACATATTACAACCTTATCAAACAGGTACGAGTAAAGGGAAAACCACACAAATGTCCAATACACATTAAAAACGTACGAATAAAGGGAAAACAAATGCAACGCTGATCATCACAACAAATGGAGTGCTCACACCTTACACGATAGCACCATCTTGACCCTCTCGAAGCAGTACTCCATGAACTTAAACCGCAAGTAAGGTGTCATGGCAGCGGAGTACTAGTTCTGATTTTCTTTGTCCCGTAAGAACCACAGTGCAAAGAGGTGGAGCTCGCCCCATGCCTGTACATGCCCTGAGAATAGAAGTTTTTGAATGCACTCGCCGACTGACATTACACCCTTTTGATACAATCTCGCGATGGAGGCAAGATCCGTTCCAACACTGACCATTTACTTAAGGGACGTTGAAACCTCTCGTACACCATACATTTTCTTCTTCCATCTCGGTTTCCTGTGTTTACATTTCCTTTTATCCCCACTATGGTTCTCGGATATATTCATCGATGAGGGAGCTCTACTTTCTACTGGACCGCCACTGGAATCGATTGCCTCCACGTTGATGGGCATCTTGTCACCTCCGTACTCCCTGTCGTCTGTGCTAAAGTCAAAACCACGCTGCGACGACTTCGTTGGGGACACCACGTATTTCGTCGAGTCACCAGTGTCGCCGAAAAATTTTCCATATGTGTTGTATATCTCACTGCAGTCAAAGTTTTTAAACTTCGAGTATTTTGGGTTTTCCTGCATGAACAAGATAGGTAAACAATTAGTCATATGTAGTGGAAAAGTCCTAAATTTCAAACATAAAATAAATAGGTAAATCGAATAACTGCTTTAAATCGTGGACATCTCATGTGAACTCCAAACGATCCCAAACGATAACAACTCGAAATGAAATTCCAAACAGCCTGGCTATGTTATTCAACCATTTTCGATTATATTGCCTCTTATGATTCTGGACACAATCAACTAATTGCATATTCGAATGAACTCAATATTTATATCTCAATCCATTTGTTCGACCACCAATACCAACAAAGCCAACATAATCACAACCCACCAAATATCCTTAATTCGTTCCAAAGAATTTTTGTAATTCAAAGAATCAACAAATTTCATAGTAGCTCTATATCCACGAAGACTGAAAATTCTACAAAAATATAAATAAAACTGCACAAATAACCGAGACAGAACAACAAAGTGAAGACATGAATGAAAACCCAGAATTACTTATATCTCAATCCATTTGCAAAGCATTTCAACCACCAATACCAACACAACCACCAAAATCACAATCCACAATTTCCATCTCGAACAACAGCAGGCGAACTTGTATGAAAACATAACATACCTTAATTTTTGCTTCCCACCAATGGTCCGGGCGTGAATTCTTTCAGTACCTGAGCAGTACTCCATTCCAGTGCATCGCAATAACTTGAACAGGTGTTTGTATTCTATTTGCAATTTATTCCAATAGTTCTTCATCTAGGATATAGTCCAACTCTTTCCCATTGAGGTGTTGAACAGGTCTGAGATACGAGCCCATCCTTTCGGGTAAAAGCATTTGCCTTGTCGATGGCCTTCGGCAATGACAAGTTCACAGGTGTCGATAAACACTTTGTGCTCTGTTGGGTTCACAAGTGTCGGCAATGACAAGTTAATGAGGGTTGGAAGATGTATGATTCAACGGATCTCGGCCTCCAACTGGATAACGCTACAAGGGGGAAAATGAGTTCAAGAGTTACGCGACAGTTGGACGGAAGAGAAATAGAAAGAGCAAAAAAATTGATTTTGTTCGTTAATTCTATGAACATCGGCACACAGTCATTCGGTTGAGAAGATGTAAACAGGGAATATCTTACCGTGTCGTCGGGGTAACAGTTCCTCTGTGACCGATCGTTCTCCATAGAAGGAAAATTTGGTTTGTAGAGAAATATGCTTATCGGGGCGAGCGGAGCTTTAGTTGTTGGTTCAAATACAACGTTTGATTTTTCGGCACCAAAGATGTTTGGCGTTAGGCGGCTGGTCTTCAGTTTTTTCACTGTATGTTTTTAGTGGATCGCACCGATGATACTTTCCCAGCAGCGACGCCTCTTCATTTGAGTGGTGCAATTTTGCTTGTAGGGTAAATTGGTTGAGGGGTGTTGTGTACATTTGCAAATTGATTTGAGGGCAAAATCGGTAGTGTAATGCAACGGTCTAATGAAATGAATTTGTGCTATGACACAATAAATTGAATTCTTTTGTTATTTTCCCACAAATGCAGTGTAGTAAAATTAATTTTTCCCAAAGGATGAGATTCAAACAATGGCTATATTAATTGTAATTTTTTTTAGCTTTTATCAAAGTAAAGACAAAGTTTTCAACCTCGATTGCTTCAGCTTTTATCAATTTCTATCAATTTTAAGGGATAATTGCAGCTGATGCCCTAAATCTTTCAAACAGTGGCAGCCCCAACCTTTCATTCGTCACAACCGCACCCCAAACCTTTCAAATCGTAACAATTGAGGCCCCAATTGATGGTTTCCTTCCAATTTGTCGTAGTTGACCAAAAAATTAATTTTGACTACATTTTAATCAATTCTAAAATGGCAAAACAGTAACTTAATATTTTTTTCATAAAATAATTAAAAACTTAAATCAAAAAATAAAAAAATAAAAAAGGAAAACCTATCCACCCCACCCAACCCAATCCAACCCAAAACTAGAAATTTGCCACCGACTTTCAGATTGATAGTTGACAGTTGATACAAATAAATTTCCCCTTTCTACCCAATATAATCCCTAATTGTAAAATACTCACAGTATTCATCGGATCATTTGACTATAGAAAAATGATGGAGACGGTGATTCGAAAGAAGGTAGAGATGGCAAGCATTAAGGACATGTCGATACTTCAAGACGGCCCGCCATCGGGACAGTTTGCTCCTGTTCGATCGCACGTCGGATCCCCAGCAAGGGCCTTAGCGCCTGGCCATTTTCCTTGCGGCTTTTGGCACGTTCTCCTGGGGCATGTACCAAGTCAGTAAAGGCATCAAGATCTGCAAGTAATCTCTTCGCCATTTCTCACTTTACACAATATACATATATGTGTGTGTGTGTGTGTGTGTGTAAAGTCATCATGTTCAAATTAGGCATTTGAAGAATCTTAACTGGTTTAATTTAGGGATAAAGATTTATTTATTGTGTAATTTCAGCAAGACCGTTGGTTGAGGGGGTAGGGTGGGTGAAGAGGATAGTTTTTCCTTATTTTATTTTATTTTTATTTTTTTGATTTTTGATTTAAGTTTTAAATTATTTTATGGGAAAGATATTAAGTTACTATTTTGCTTTTTTAAAATTGATAATTAAAATGTCATCAAAATTAAATTTTTGTGGTCAACTAACGACAGATTGGATGGAAACCGTTCATTGGGGCCTCAGTTGTTGCAATTTTAAAGGTTTTGGGTGACGGCTGCAACAATTGAAATGTTAGGAGAAATTCTGCCACTGTTTGAAAGGTTTGGAGCTTCAGCTGCAATTATCCCCAATTTTAATTACACATTCGTTGTTCTGTTGACTCCTTCTTATCAAGGAATATTATATTAACTGTATTAAAATTGGGGATTTGCACACATGGTCCTTTAACTTTTGAGGTTGTTGTGCAACGAATCTTTAACCTTCAAATTTTCGTGTAAACATCCTTAATCCTGCATTTGATAAGCACAATGGTCCTTTTTGGATTGTTTTCATAATTAAAAAAGTCAAACTTTTGATAAAATTATTAAAATGTCTTTATTTTTAATTAAACAAATAAAAAGACTAAATTCAATTTAAATTAAATTTCAAAGTGTTGAGAGATCTCTCACATGGAGTGAATACATAGTTATCAAAATCGGACCGGACCTGTAGATCCGGCTCGAAAATCGTTAAACCAGACAGCAGTCCTGTCAGGTTAGTATTATTGGGTCTATTTGCAAGTGAACCGGTCAAGAACCAGTACTTCGAATCGAACAGGTTTACGAAAAATCGAAACCGGTTCAATGCGAACCAATTTTTTTTATCAAATTGGTCAATGGAAAATTTTAATTTCAGATTTGAAGAAGAAGAGATTCAAACCTTAGTAGCTTTATGTGTAAATATATATAGTTTGGTAAAAAAGACTTAAAAATATATATTTAACCTTTTTGTTTTAAAAATTGTTTTTTCATTAAAATCATAGTTTAGCAATAACCCACCAATTGAATCAATAACCCGATGACCTGTTGATTTGTTCAGGCCGACGATCGGGTCTATTCTGATAACTATTGGTGAATATGATTTATGTAACTCAGATATGCACATAGTACAACTTAATTCATATGGAATTGTTGCGAATTGTGGAACGAGAGAACTTACGGACCAGAAAAGGATAGGGATGTCAATTTTCTAGTTTATTTTCATTTTGTTAAGGTATGGTTATACACTTATATTCACACAACATTTTAATCATGTTATGCCTAATCTGAAGCGGCTACAAGAATCGATCACATGACAACCAACTAGCAAGTCTAATTAGGTCCACACTCCACGTCACTATCATATCGGTCTAGTCGAAGTCATAAACTTAGATATTTAGAGTGATTTATCATATAAGTCAAGATGCAATGTAGAGACCAACCTTGCATATCCAAATCGAGATGCTATAACCTGCTGCTAAGCGAATTAGAGGTGATTCGCCTCTTAATACAAGAAGGCATCTTTTGCTTCACCTGTTATAAAATATCTTTCATTGAGATCTCATTGAACGATCGATTGATGTGACATCTTTGTAGGAAACGTCTTATATTCGATTTGTTAGCCTACTTTTCAGAGATCGGGTCGCCTATAGGGTGACTACATTTCAAAATCATTAAATGTCCTTGAACTTAGAACTGATGGAATGGCACCTACGACGAGACGTCTTGATCGACAGGATGAGGTTATGCGTCTTTTCATCAGACAGTAACCATTCTACTTCTTCTACTATATAAGCACATACTTGGTGTCATTTAAATGTAATACAATTTTATACGTCCATAATAATATTGTTCTTTCTTATTCTCTCTATTTACACCTGGTGCCCATACACTAATGTGACTCACGTTTTCCATCCATCCCACACTTATACATTTACAAATTGATTGACTTGATTGTCAAGTGCTCACAATCGCTTTTCACACCTTAGAAGAAGACAATGTGCTTCTAACAGTTTGATCAAGTGTGCAAAAGTCATACTCGTTGATGCAAGTGGAGCCATATCAGTTTACCACGCCACCAATGTAGAAATTGAGGTCAATAAATTACATTAAGAGTCCTTTTGATTCAAAGATGGAATTTGGGTGGAAAAAAAACGAATTGCAGAGAATTGAATTGCCTAAAACTTGTTTTACTGGAATTTTCAATTAATTGTGTTTAATTGATATAATTTTCCACCTGGAAAGTGTTGAAATTTTCTATCTTTTAATGTTTTTTTGGCTTTATTTTTCTTGAAAATTGTCAATTAAATGGATAGATTTTCTTACAATTTGGGATATAATTTGTTTGGATTGCAAAATAAAATAAAAAATAGAATTTTTTTTGTTTGTTTGTTTGATTTTGTTTTACATGAAAATTGTCAATTAAAGGGATATTTTTTTTTTACAATTGGGGATATAATTTGTTTCAATTGAAAAAAAAAAATCAAAAAAAAAAAAGATGGAAAACCTAAAACAAGGCGTCACGTAAATGTAGAAACCAATTTTTGGGGAAAAAAAGCGTCATCAAACATGACAAAAGTGAGAAATTGAATTCATTAACCTTTATTATTATCAAACTTACATTCTTAATTTTTTTCCTTCGTCACATTCTTATTTTTAACATTTCATTAATCAGAAAATCTTGTCATTAATCATGATTTTCACCAAAAGTATTGTTAACGTGATTTCAAATAATGATCAAATATTTCATCTAATTTTTGTAGTATTTATTTGTTTCGCTTATTCAAAAATACAAATGGCAAGCTACAAGTTTTTTTTTTTTTTTTTAACTATAGAAATCATAATCAAGAATAATTTATGTTATTTTGTGAATAAGAATATAAATATTTTTGAAAAATAAATGTGATAATGTGTAAAAGTTATAAATCTTTTATACAATTAAAATATAGTTTAATTATTAAAAATTGTAGTATGTTGTTAAGGTGCATTTCGCTTAATCAACTTCATGTTGTTTCTCTATTTTTCACCACTGAAATCGTGTCGGTGACTTTCGGAATATTATCCTTCTTGGTAATTACAAGCGATGGTGCTATTTGGAGATTGGTTGGTCGGACATGTTGTATTTTCTTTTTCTTTTAATTATTTTTTCACTTATTTTTTTTTTATTTATTTAACTAAATTAAGGATAATTTACACTTTTTTATTAAAAGTTCGAACACTTTAAAGTTTAACAGTCAATTGATTGAAAACCATCTAAATGGACTTATTGCGCTCGTTAATTCCTGTAAAAAGTCATATTGCTCAATTTTCAAAGTTTGTTCGTGAAAATTGTAAGTGCATAGTTTTGTGACATGTAATGGATGACATGAGAATTTTTGTTCAAATATAGGCCACCGTAGTTGTGATAATTTCCAACGATCCAATATGACTACTTAGGTCAACGTTACCACGATATTGTTCTATGGAAGCGAGCAATTAGAAGTCTAGGACTGTATTGTTAATTACCAAAACCGATCATCCCAATTTTAGCTAGACAGTCAATCGATGAAACCAAAAATCCAGTAAAATCAAGTTGATGGATCAATATAACTGAGATGTCACTGTAGTTTATTTAATTCAATTTTACTTTTTATACTTTGACATTATACACTCAAAACAATCAATTTTTCTTAATTTATTTGATAGTTTTTCGTTCGTGTGAAACCCGCAAGTTACGAGATCGTTGACAAGTAATAGATGGATATGAGGAGAGTTATCATCCCACGGGAAATAAATTTTAAATTCAAACGTACTAGCTTTTTATAGAATTCAAATTATGTGAACAAAAGAAATTTGATTTTTGTAATTGATCTAAATTAGTTAAGAAAGCAAAAAAAAGTGTTTTTATATCAAATTATGGATGATTGTATTAGATTTTGAATCTGTTTATTGTTATCTATTTCAATTCTTGCATTGTAATCTAGTTCCGTTAACTCGATATTAACAATTAATAAAGATATGATATATAATTTTCTTTTTCAAAACAAATTAAATATATCATAACCACGACTCAAATATATTCCTAACCCGAATTCGAATAATTAGAATGCATTAATATTTAGATTATTTTTATACTTGTACACATGAAAAATATTATTCCTAACATTTATTGCACATATATTAAATTTTGTTGCATTATACACTTATTGTGAGTCTCCCAACACTACAACAAGCAACTAATTATCTAATTGGTGGCCAATCAATTAAATAATGCAATGAGTATACAAAATTATTTAAGAAACACAAGAATTAAACTATAATATTAGTTTTGAATTAAAACATATAAACAATATGGTTCATCTTCATC
>CAIGRP010067776.1:0-11382 GCA_903798385.1 Fraxinus cuspidata | reverse complement strand
TAGGAAATTTTATATGGAATATGACATAAAAAATTTATTTTCGAAATTTTACATCCGAAAAAGTCATATTCCATATAAATTTTCGAATGTAAAATTACATGGGGTATGATTTTTTTGGACGTAAATTTTCGATTGTAAAATATCTCAACTTCTTTACAAATTCGATTGTGCCCCCTAACTTTCAACTTCTGCATCCACCCCTGCCAACAAACAGGGGTTAATTAAAGTTCATCTTAAATATATGAAATATAAATGTTGGACGTATAGAGACTAATCCAACTTCTATCTAATTTCAAATAAGACTAAATTTTCAATGAACTAAACAACTTATCCAAGTGTATTAGTCAAAAACACTAAAGAACTCTTGATGAAAGAAATCTCAGGACGAGGTATTGGCAATGCATTCAGTGGCCATGCTGCCACAACATATATGTGGCTATCACAATCAAATCTTACGATGAAGATTTGGACAAGGGAATCCTTTTCGTCCTCAAATCAACACTGAAAATCAAATTTTAAGATTGACATCATGTAAGTTTACACGAGTAAAGAGGCTTAGAATTTTTTATTTAAAAGGCGATAGTTAAAGGAGCACTCCATTTTCCACAAATAAATTAAAGCAGGTGAGTTTTTTTATTTAAACGATTAGCCCTAATTATGATGTCTCAATATTCACCTAGGATCTCAATTTTGAAAGACTAGTAATTGGTAGTGTTAACAATGAAACACACACAAAACTTTAACTTGATTGCATCACTTTGAGATGTAACTCCGAATAATAAAATATATGTTCATTATTGTAAATTAAGTCACTGCTTGAGCCCCATTTTTTACATCAAAATATATTTTTAAACAATGATTTGACCTCATTTCAATCACACGTTTTTCAATTAAACACGTAAATTCAAAAATTTTCCTTATTTTTTAACTACAAATTCTTCATCATAACACTATTATACAATGCAATTTTTGAAAAAATAATGGGCTCAAACAAGCCCTAAATAAGGTCATTCAGCATTGTTATCAGGATTTTACTATATGTATATTGGGATTAACACCTTGATGTACAATCCCCCTTATAATAGGGGTTCACGAATTTTTTATTGGATGTGAGCACCCTCTTTTGTGAGCGGGTGTACACTCGGTCTACAAATAGTAAAATCCTTGTAATTAAATAATTGTCATTATTAAGATAATGATTATATTAATATCCCATAACATAAAGTGGACAGACAGAGAGAGTTGGTAAGATAGTCGTAGGATATAATACTCACCCTTAAAAAAGTCGTGGAATTTGTGGGTGGGGCAATGTGTTCTTTTCAAGATGTCCCCACAAAATAAATGATTCTTGAATTTCTCGCCCTTTAAGTAAGCCAGTCTGTATAGTTAGTGCTCCACCTTTTGCCTTTTTTTCTTGTGCAACTTATTATTTTAATTCCTCGAAAATGCTTTCAAATATTTTATTTTTCGGGTAATTTATTTGAGCAATTCCATTTTGAGGTTGATGAAGATTTAATTAAGCTAAAGCGACAAAGAAAAGATAGACATTATCAATATAAATACACCCAATAATGGTATCTATACCCTACTAAAAGTAAATAAATAAATCAGCAACTTGGGGGTATTATTACACCACTTGAATGGTAATATCCATGTTAAAAAGTTATGTTAAATGTCGATTCAACAAAATTATACCCTTGTTTGAGCTCCATTTTTTTCATTAAAATGTATTATTTAACGGTGATTTGACCTCATTTTAATTATACATTTTTCAATAAAATAATATTACACGCAAATTCAAAAAATTTCATTATTTTTTAACTGTACATTCTCCATCATAACACTATTACAAAATACATTTTTTTGGAAAAAAAAAAAGAGAGGCTCAAAACATATTCTTTCTAGAATTACATCTTATATCCCTAAGAAAATGTGGTTCGTCTATATTTTAAGAAAAATAAAAGAAATTTAGACAACATAAATGAGTGATATGAAAAATTCATTGGAGATCAATTACGAATTCGAATATCTAATCAATAGTCATCAATTGTTATATAGATCGATAGTTTTTTGTACTTGCATTGGAGATGTTGTGAGCATAGTAATCTTAACTATGTTAATTTTTTTAGTTATAGCGAAAAATGTTATTTAGTCCCTATTTGTTAATGACTGAAATTCAGATTTTAATATAAATCAAAGTTAACAATGAATTTTAATCACATATTTTTTGGAATCAACAACTTTTCAAATATACGTTTTATCAATTTTTACCAAAATCTACTAAAATTCTAATTTTAATCTATATCAAACACGAGCTTAGATTAAATATTTAATAGTAAGATAGGAATTACTTTCAAATTAAGTAATTTATTCATTTTAATCTAAGCTAACAAAATTTGGATATTTACTTAAGTTAAATATTTAAAATGTTGACAATTATTACACTGCTCCTATTATATATTCATAATTAAAATATCAGCATGTAAATTATGTTTAGTACATAATTAGAAACACAAAATATTCACAGTGCATAAAATAAAAGAAATAAATAAACAATTTATCTGCTTAATACAATCTTGTATAACCTTTATCCTACTAATGGAATCAATTAACAACATAAACCTAGAATTAATTACACTAATCAATTAAGGATAACCTCACAGACTGAATTTAAAGCTCAACGTTTGAAATTTTTTCATTTAAAATAATTTTATCAACTGAATTTTCTAGTCAAGTTATGGTTATGAGTGAACAATTGTTGGTCAGTAATCTCCTAATACATAAAGTAATAAGAACATAAAAATTAAATACCATGACTAAACAATCATCACTAACAATATAACAATTAATGACCTACTCATATGTAATATTAAATATTGAAAAAAATTAAGGTAAAAATAACTTATTCATTTGTAATTTGTTAAAAGAACTACGTTATATAAAGAACCAATAAACTTTTATTCGAAGACCCGACCAAAGAATCTCCGTTACTGAGAATATTACAATTGATGATTCTATTTCTATCACCCATCGACCACTCTTCAAAAACCTGCCCATCGACGTGGACCCATTTTATTTTTATTCTTTCAAACTGAAAAGATTGTGAGACCTCATCTATTTGGCAGTCTAGGTTTAGATCAAATACCAAAATGATTTGGCATTTGAAAATACTCCTAACATAATTACTTTTGAGGATTGTACAAAAGACTTGTGCCAAGGAACTAAAATGTCTATTTATCAAATTTAGGCCTACTTATTTTTCCAATTAATTAGGTTCATATAAAAATGAAAATAAAAAAAAATTCCTTTAGATAGTGGAAGAATCTCATAATGAATATACTTCAAACTATATGAATGATATGAGGAAAAGGCTCTTCAATAATGACTTCTTAGGCAAAAACTTTGGGAAAGTTTGCTTTCTATTTTTCATCATGAGTACAATGCACTTAACAATCACTTGGAATGATAATTGATACCTAAAACATTTATACCATACCATGTATCCGGCATATTAAATAAAAATGATAAGGGTGTCAAGCAAAAATTCAAATAGTCCATTCAACTTATTTTAATAAGTTATTAATTCCAGAATTTTATATTTAGACATCAAGAATAGTTTTAATGTTCGTTTAGCAAATTTATATATCAATTTATAGAAAGAAGTAGTAATGAATATACGAAATGTGTGACTGAAATTAATATTTGATTTCGACTGAATTTATTAACTTATTTATAAATTGTAACTAAACTGAGACTTAGACTTGTTCTATTTTTTTGGTTCGAGAGAATCTTAGGTCCTTTATAAAGTAACATAGTTTCTATTATGTGATATTTCGATTTAATATATATAGCCTATGTTCAACTAATATTATTATTAACTTTTATAACGTATAGTACTAATTTCCAATTCCACCACATGTGAATAATAAATAAGTAGTAATAACAAATATATGATTAATAATAATGTTAAAGTTTGACTGAATATAAAAATAAATTATTTTTTTTAAAAAAAATGACGAACAAAAAAATAGTTTTAGACTCCGACTACAAATCAATCTTGGAATGCGCAAACTCCTTGATAAAGTAAGGACACATTTGATAGAATTTCTGCTTTTTATAAAAGAGTTTTGAATTTTATGATAAAGTTATCTTATGTTAGTTTCTTCTAGAAGCACTTCAAAAAAATTATTTGAAAATGTTCAAAAATTACTTTTTATTTCAAAAGTAGTTTTTGAATTTTAAAAAGACACCGGGCTTAAGTTGCCTTGCGAAACTCTCGATCGGAAATAAAAATGAATCCAAACAGTAGGATGTCTTGCTTTTAAGATTTTCCTATACAAGCTAATATGATTTTTATTATTATAATTATTATTTATTTTCAACAAAACTCACATACAAATAAACGAATACACAAAAATATCTCCCAGAAAATATTGAAGATGAAAAGTAGAACTTCAATCATGGGATTCTTTTACTACAGAAAGAAATACGAAGAAAGCGAAGAAACAATAAAAAATGGAAGCTAGAAGGGGTTCGAACTAGACTTGAGCTCCAGGGACCAAGGCAAGACAATCGAGTATTATGAATGGGAGTGACCACTTTTGTGACAGAAATGCTATCACATTTTCTAACTTTAGCTATGCATTTAAAGTCACGAGATTGTAAGGTCACCGTCAAGTAAGTTTCAATAATACTACTATCACGGTTCTTAACTGTATAAATTATGCGAAACACTCTCCAGGGTCCAGGGTTTATGTACAAAAAACCGAATATACCACATGGTTTGTAAAGAAAGCTCTTCCCTTACCCTTCCTGACCAGGTTTTCGGTCGGTAAAAAAGAAAATAGGGTTGATAGCACTTGATCTGATTAGTTAGTATCCCAAATAATGGATTCCAAGTAGGTCATGTAATGGTTGAATCCACAAGAACATAAAGATCAAATTTTCATTCTACAGTGTATAAAACAAGCTGTTTAGTAACATGACATTATAAGTTTCCTGGAAGTATAGAGGTACAAGTTCGTCAAGTATTCTTCTGTATACAAACATGTTACACTTTCGTTATTCTTTAGATTACATCTCTAAGCATAAACTACCCTACATATGCTATACGTAAACAACATGAAGCATGAAAATATACTGCCTTTACGTTTCGTTTGGTAAGGTGGGTTGGACTGGAGTGGAGTGGACAAAACATCGTTAAAGAAGAATAAAGGCTAATTTTTGTCCACTGTACTATCAGGTGATGTCAACTACTGTGTGCACTTGGTTACTCTGCTGGAGATGCAGATGACAACCACCTATCCATTGAGCCTTCGAGGCATTTTTCTGCACTTCCCACATTGTGTGCATTGGCTTGACAATCAATGGTTGGAGGCTGGCAATTTGTTTCCCAGGTAGCCATCATTTTGTCACATCCACCTATTCTATCGGCCAGTGTAGACGAACCAGCCAAGCATGGCGAATCTTCCTCACCAGTAGACTGAATCCCACAATCTCCTTCCTTAAAAGAATTGATATTATTGCACTGTTTTTGCAAGGGGGAAGCTGCCAATTCATTATTAATCTTTCCTCTAAGATCCAACAAAAGACCCCTCAGCCTCAAAATCTCAGTTTCAAGAGTAGCCTGCCTTTGTAGTTTCTTGATGAGTTGCTGGTTCACAATTCTCAATTTCTTAACTTCCTCTTCCAAATAGGCCGTGTGCGCCTTTTTCTTCTCTCTATACTTCCTAACCGCTTCTCTATTTCCCAACGCCCTACGAGGTTTCGACCTGGGACTTGTTCTACCATGCGGGGTGTTGTCTTCTTCAGATGGAAAGACATGAGTGTGTGTGTGGTAGCATGTGTGAGTGTGTGCAGCATCAGGTCCTGGAGGATTGCAAGTGTGAGTGTGGGTACATGTTTGTGAATTTCTCAGTAAATCATCAAGAAATGAATCCACAGAAAGTGATCCATGAACATTATTATACGAATCCACTGATAGCTCTACCTCTCCTTCATCAATTCTCTCTTTCATGTCTTAAGGATACTAATCTACTCAGCAATCCTAAAACCCTCTTGCACACTGAAATTTTCTTGTTTAACTTCCAAAAAATTCACAAAATCAGTGGAAGAAAAAATCCCTTTTGCTTACTCAAAACTAATTTATCCTAAACCCGCAACTAATGACGAATCTTTTCAATCAAGAAATAGATGATACATACTAAAAAATTTCATTCCAGCATATGTGCAAACAGATCATAGCCATAAGAGCAGAACCTTAGGTGTTCCCACAGCATGAATTCAACATAGATTCACCAAACCCCATAAAATTTCACAACCTACAAAACAACAAACAAACCAATATCAATCATCAGAGAAAAAGCAACTTTCTTGAGAATAAGAGCCAATAATTAAAATTTCACAACCTACAAAACAACAAACAAGCCAATATCAATCATCAGAGAAAAAGCAACTTTCTTGAGCAATAAGAGCCAATAATATTTCACAAAACCCCATTAAATTTCAAACCTACAAAACAACAAACAAGCCAATATCAGTCATCAGAGAAAAAAGCAACTTTCTTGAGCAATAACTGAAAATTCCATATTGAAATTCTTTACAGAAAGATAAAAAGTCAATCAAGAAGAGGATTTTATGCTTCAAATCTTTCCAAGTGGAGAAGAGAATCAGAATCTAAGTGGGGCAAGGATAGATGACAAAAAATAGATATGCCTTAAAAATACGAAAACAAAAACACAAAATAAAGCATATAGAGTTAAGTTGGTGATCCCCATATTTCTTTCCTTAGATTATACCTGATTTTTGGTTAGATTCAGTGACCACAGAACAAATCTTTGAGACCTCTGATGCCCTTATTTTTTTGTATGAGAACCGATAAGCACTGGACACATTTTTTTGTGATCTTATCTGTTTGAGCACAAAATGTCAACCCCTGTTGAAAGTTGACTGTGCAGAGTTAGACTAGTGACCCAGGTGTCATGTTTCCTGGGAACAAGCTAGAATCTTGTACTACCCAAATCCATACACACTCTTCTCTGTTTTTCAATTTCTTAAAAGTCGAAGCAGATGTCTTCCATTCAAAATAAAAGGTCTAAATTGATTAGTCATCCATTTAATCCAAATTTTGTCTTCAATTCAGAACAAAATAAAGTTGTTTAATAGTCCTTCACTCCTATAACGACTAGACTATAATATCTTAATCTCACTCGATGTAGAGTGCTATCCTTACCTATTATCTCGTTCGAATTTCCGTATTCGCTACTCGCATGAAGAACTCCAAGCCATGTTCGTGTCTGCATTTTTTTATAGGTATTAAACTTATCTTCCTCACAAGTTCTCACAAAGTTGACACACACTGACAGACAGTAGAAAATTTAACAGGAAAAAAAAGTTATATTTATACAAAAGTTAAGAGCAACGCAAGGGTCAAGGGAACATGGTTAGGATTGTCATTCGACATACTGCATATGAACTTAAAGATCAACACAATCCTTGATTCGATAGTATTCCAAAAATTGATCGAAATATTTGGAGAAACTCCCAAAAATCTTTCTTATTTGATCAAAACCAAAACCTCATAACCATGTCACAACCCAGCTTATAAAGCAGCATTGATTCTAACGGTTCAAATGCCAGCCAAAATAAGGAAAAAGAAAGCAATAAAAGAATTACATTTAGCCGAGAACAGTGTCTAAAAATGGAAATAAGAAGCAACAGAAGGGATAAATTTATATACATGTATCTCATCTTTTATACACATACTCAAGTGTATTCTATCCTTGGAAAAATGTTGTATGATTGTATCTAAACTGGCCTCCAGAAATTCTAATATCTAGTACCTTGAATGAGAGAGAAATTTCTATTCGGAAACTGAAAAAACTAAAAATAAAAATCTACACATGATAATTATGAGTGTACAACATATTACAGAATCTATATGATCTTATGAGCTATAGCAGAAGAAGGTCATTTGATCGAGTCGATTCCCCTTTCAAGTAGAGGTTTGAAACGGGAGCTCAATCAACTCCACAGAGAGAACCTGGAGCCATGGAATTGTACCCTTACTGATTTTCTAGACATTTCCCTTCTAAATTCCAAGTCCATGACAACATCATAATTAACATAATCCGGGTCATCAAGCAGGGGCAATGCAACAAAACCGTCTGACTTGAGGTTTCTGATGGGCAATGCTACAGAACCGTCTGACTTGAGGTTTCTGATCCAAGGGTCATGCTACTTCTACACAGGGGACCGGGGAACACCTTGAGAGGGGTGGACGCAGAACTTTAAAATTAGGGGGCACAATCGAACTGAAATTTCAAAATCGAAAATTTACGTCCAAAAAATATACCCCATGTAATTTTACATTCGAAAATTTACATGGAATATGACTTTTTCGGATGTAAAATTTCGAAAATTTTTAATGTAATATTCCATATAAAATTTCCTTATAAAATGATGAAAATTACATTGAAAATTTTGTATCGCAAAAATAATAAATGTTAATGAAATAATTGATTTTTTTTAAAATGCGAGTCAAACGTCTTTCTTTAAGAATCACGTTTAACTTATCTTTAACTATTTTCGATATCTGTTTGACTATTCGATATGCACATAATGTAATTCTAGAAATAAATTTTGAGGTGATATAAGCAATTTGTAAATTCGATTAGCGTACGATCGTCGAAAAATTTATAAAATTAGCATGTCGTCGAAATTCAATTTTATTGTGATTTTGCCCCTGTTTGGTGGAGATTAAAATCAAATGTTTAGTAAATTTTGATAAAAGTTAAAACAGTTATGGATTCCATAAAATATGTTATTAAAATTAATTGCTAGTTTTGATTTATATCAAACGTGATTTTCTAAAAAAAAAATAAAAAATTCTCTAAATTAGCATGTCGTCGAAATGCAATTTTATTGTGATTTTGCCCCTGTTTGGTGGAGATTAAAATCAAATTTTTAGTAAATTTTGATAAAAGTTAAACAGTTATGGATTTCATGAAATATGTTATTAAAATTAATTGTTCATTTTGATTTATATTAAAGTTTAAATTTCCATCTATACCAAACATTAAAAAAAATAAAATTCTCAAAAGTTGGGCGGGGGCCACTTGCCCCCCAGGACCCCCCGGGTCCGCCCATGCACCTTGGAGTACAGCCCTCCTCACAAGAGAGGGCCCCACGATATTTTTATTGATCGTATGCCCCCCTCACAAGAGGGGGCCCCCACGATATTTTTATTAACGTAGGCCCCCTCTTGTGAGAGGGCTTGTATATCGGGGTGTCAACCCCGATTTACAAATAGCATTTCTCCCTATCCAACCACATAGTAGAAAATTCACAATCTGTCAATATAAACAGCACATAACAGTGTACAAATAGCACTCCCCCTTATCCAACCATGTAGTAGAAAATTAATAGCCTGTCAATATAAACATCATATAACATATTATAATGAGGACGAAAAGGCCAGCAAAGAGCCCCTTAGTTCATTAACAATCATATTGAGTTTAAACTTTAGCTCTTCGAATTTTCAGAGGTTCACCATGGGCTAGAAGACACAAAATTTTAATGCACTAAAATGAAGAGGACCATGTTATTTCTTCTATTTATGTATATGAAAGAAAAAAAAAATTGCATTTTCCTAAATCTCATAATGTGGTTTTTAGACACCATGTTAATAAACCAAAAACCCTAAAGTTTGATTCAGTATACCATATATCAACAAACCTAATTATCTCCCAACTATCTCCGATGCTTTTCGATAAGATTCTCTCGTTAAACGCTTAATGGTAAACTAGTCCCACCTTAAAGTAGGAAAGGCGTGTAATACATGATGCTTCACAGACATGTCAAAACGGTGCTTAATTCAATATGACAAATCAAAGCAAAAATATAAAATAAAAAATCTTCTTCTAACCATTGAGTCGCTTCATGATTTTTCTGCACTTCATGACCCTAAGATTAACTGTTCTGGGACTTTGAATAAGCCAGCTAATTTTAACCAAAAATCAAGCGAGGGCCACACAAATTAAAAGATAAAGACAATACATGTTCATACCAGCAGGCTAAGTGTTAGCCCTAGCATGTTCAGAAATGTTTATAAAGGGTTTAAATTATAAATTGATAAAAATGAGTGATAGATAATCGAGTAATACTTGTGGGTTCCTCGAAAGTGTCTTGAGTGGTAATAAACAGAGTAACGTGATCATTGATAACATACAAGAAGCAGGTTAAATCATTTCAAATCTTAATGGAAGAGAGATGTATCAACCAAAGATAAGGAAAGATAAGATCAGAGTACCCCATTTCTGCCATTCACGTTAGTCTCATCTATGATCTCCCTAATCAGCATCGTGCAAAGACATCCAACCACCGAAGTGAATGAATGAATGCTCATTCAGCCTCAACCCTCTAGAAGACTTGGACCACTTTCGGTATCATATTACTTAATAATATACAATAAGAGAGCAACATCCCATCATCCATCCGCTCTCTCTCCCCGAAAGCCCTAATAAGCCATATCTTTTTCCATAAATATCTAACATTTTCCAGAGTTCAACTCAAAAATAATTGCAACTCTAGTATTACTTCAGATACTTAATTATTGGTCGAAGGAACTTAAATTTTTGGTTTCTTCTCAATTGTAATACAATTAGTAGATTGCATATGTTTTTTTTGCCATAAGAAACATGATATGCTGCATGTTTAGCATCAACAATTTCTTCCTTACCATAGGAATCATGGTATGCTGCATGTTTATGCATCAAGAATTCTATCAAGTACTTAGATTACATCCACCCATCGTATAATTTACGATAACTCAAACCCAATTGTAGCTAGGTTATTGTTATCGTTAAGGGATAGAATCTCACATCGAATAAGATATTTGTGGATCATTCCCTACAGCTTCTTGGAATGGTCAAAAATATTTTATATCATTCATAGACNTAGGAATCATGGTATGCTTCATGTTTATGCATCAAGAATTCTATCAAGTACTTAGATTACATCCACCCATCGTATAATTTAGGATAACTCAAACCCAATTGTAGCTAGGTTATTGTTATCGTTAAGGGATAGAATCTCACATCGAATAAGATATTTGTGGATCATTCCCTACAGCTTCTTGGAATGGTCAAAAATATTTTATATCATTCATAGACGATTACTCACGTTATGAGTACCTTTATCTTATTCATGAAAAGAAGCTCCAAGGTTATTGATGTTCCTTGTTCCTAATTTATTTAGGTAACGGGATGAACATACGTGCCAAGGTAACCTCAAATGGAAGTATGGAAGAGTTCATTTATTGTGCAAAAAGGTAAGAATTTATTTTTCTCTAATAATTTAACTCCATTTGATTATATTTAATTT
>CAIGRP010067761.1:0-16883 GCA_903798385.1 Fraxinus cuspidata | reverse complement strand
GAAAATGAAGGGGACTTCATTTAAGAGGACTAGTCAAAACAAAAATTTATTTATAAAGCCTAACATCTATCTTTTTTAGTTAGATAGTCTAAAGATAAAAACAAAAAAAAAATACAATTTATAAATTACTAAAATGTCCTTGTATGTAAAAAGAAATAATGCTCCAATTTAAGGGTGTCGATTTGGCTCGCCTACCTGAATAGCCTGTAGCTTGACTCGGGAAAAGCTCAAGCCAAGCCCTATTTTGGGACGTCAGCTCGAGCGTGAGCCCCGTGTGGAGCTACACAGACTGACTCGTGTCACGGGTCATTTTTTGCCCAAAACAAGCCAAGCCTTAAGAAAAATTAACTTCATGCAAAACTTTAAAAATAAAAATAAAAATAATCATATGAAAAAAGTTGCCTTAAAGGTAGCTGCTTTAAGGCAGCTACTGCTGCCTATTAAGGATAGCTGTCTGTTTAAGGCAGCAGTAGAAAGATGCAACAGTAGCTACCTTCTACATGCTGCCTTAAGAAGCTTTATGGTATGAGATATGTAAATTTGAATTTCAAATTTGGTTGAAACGGATATATATAAGCAAGCTCGTAGTAAAGTCCAAGAATTTTAGTTTTTTATACCAAATGATTGGCCATCTTTTCGCGTCACAAACTCAATAATAGCAATATTTTCAGAAAATTGCAGATTAAATCCTCGTTCTTTAAGAAACATAGTACTTAAATTCCCAATTACTCTGACAAATTTACCCTTAAAATATGGACACGTGCAGGTCACGTGATAGCTAGACAATCTTTAGGGACGGTTTCCATCCAAATAGAGACTTATATATATGTATATATATATATATAGTTATAAATATGAGATAAAATTTTAAATTTCACAAATTGCACAAATTTTAAATTCTTTAAAAAAAATGTTAGATTTGTCACGATTTTTTTAGTAAAAGTGAGCCGCTTGGACTGAGTCTAGATTTTTTGGCCGAGCAGAAGCTCGGCTCGGCTCGGGTAAAAAAAACTTGAACCATTTTTACTCTAGTCGAGTCCGAGCTTTGAGTTTCGGGTTGCAAGTCAGCTCGACTCGTTGACATCCCTACCCTAATTCCCTTTCATTTCCATTTAGTCCTAATTTAATTTTGGTTTTCCTTCTTACACAGTCAGGTCGACATCTCTATTCAATTATTCTCATTTTTTTATCATCATCTTCTTTCAGGTTGAAGATATTGCTTGCCACATGCGTGGCCCTCTTCCCAAACTTGTGTACGGTGTGTATTATTGTGCTTTGAAATTTTTGAAAATATCAATGCTATTTGTTATGTAGGTGTTGAAGTGGTTTCATTTAGTGCAATATTTCACACTTTTTACTATTTTATTGAGTTGGGTGTAGCATAAATC
Source organism: Fraxinus cuspidata (assembly GCA_903798385.1). NCBI lineage: Eukaryota > Viridiplantae > Streptophyta > Magnoliopsida > Lamiales > Oleaceae > Fraxinus > Fraxinus cuspidata. The sequence continues at coordinate 15,495 of CAIGRP010067761.1, read as the reverse complement.
GTGTAATCACTATGGGTTTACATTGTGCATTCGTGTAATGTAAGATTAGGGTTTGGGTTTGATGATCATTTGTCTTGAACTTGTCTTACAGATTTTTTTTTTTTTTACTTATTTCACCATAAAGTTACACCATGACGGTATATTATTTGCCAAGATGCGGAATTTTGTGTACGAGCATGGTGAGATAGCGTATCTTGACTACGTGAATCCTAATTGGTTTAATAGATTTCTTCTGGACAATGCCTTGTTGATGTTGGGATGTTTTGAGAAAATGAGTCATCTCTATGAGATTGAAAATAAGAGATTGTGTGAGACATCATTTTGGTTTGCCTGTGGTTGAAGTGTTCGAATTGCCATGGGATGACAACATAGGGCATGATACTTCAATTATTAATGTTGACACGTGTGATGTTTTAAAGAAGGTAGAAGAAAATGGAAAAGTAGATGTTCAGCAGCCTGCATGCTATGTTGTGGAGGTCTATGATGAATGCATAAAGGGTGATGACTTGTATGTTGTGGATGAAGTTGAGAGTGCTCGTGAGAGTGATGAAATGGAAGCAGCTACAGATGTTGACCGTAGTGAAACTCGCGTTGATGATAACATTGATGGATATGTGGGGAGTGAAGTGAATAGTGATCATGTTGGTCAATTTATAGGTGGTAGAGTATAGGACGACCATATAAATGAGGTACATGCAAATGAAGTTATACATGCAAAGCAGTACAATAACTATGGTGAGGAGCTCAAAAGAATAGATCTTGGTAGTACAATTCAAATAAAGGTTCGGGGCCTACATTCAAGAGATGTTATATATGCTTGGGGCTTGTAAAGAACGTTTTAGGGTCGGGTGTAAGCCTGTGATTGGTTTGGATAGATGCTTCTTAAAGAATGAACATGAGGGCAGTTGTTAGCTGTAATTGGTATTGATAGAGAGAACTATATGTTCCATGTTGCATGGGTTGAAGTGGATGCTGAGAACAAAAGAAATTGGGAATGACTTGTAGAACTTTTGACAGTTAACATTGGTCTGTACAATAGCAGGGCTTGGACCTTTCATATCTAATATATTGAAATACTTGTAGACTCCATTAATCTCTTATGTAAAGGTATTGAGCACATGTGCCATGCAAGACACTTGTACATTAACTTTACTTTGGTGCATAAAGGCCTCACTCTGGAGAGTCTGTTTTGAGCTGCTGCTAGGGCAACAACTGTACCAGAGTGGAGGAGTGCAATAAATGAGATGAAAGAAGTGAAAGGAAATGTCTTCAAGTGGTTCAATGAGAAACCGACCTCATAGTGGACCAGATCACATTTCAGGAGCATTCAAGGTGTGATATCCTACTTAATAACTTATGTGAGGCATTCAACTCTTCTATACTTGTTGCAAGAGAAAAGCCTCTTATCTTACCATTAGAAATTATTAGACATCAGCTGATGATGAAGATGAATACAAAAAGGGAAATATCACAAAGATGTGATCATGCTTTTGGTCCTAGAATTATGACTATAATTGAGAAAGATAAAGCAGATGCAAGATACTTGAAGGCAAATTATGCAGGTAGTGAAAAGTTTAAGTTAGCAATAGAGATAGAATGAGACGGAGTATAGACTTGGCAAGACGAAAATGTGCATGTAGAAAATGGCAACTAACTGGAATTTCATGTGCTCATGCAATCTCTGGTATTCTTTATAGGAATATTGGCATGTACGAGTACGTTGATGCATGTTATACCAAAGAATCTTATCTCAAGACCTATAGCCCGGTCATCCAACTAATGTTAAGTCCTGAGTTATGACCAGAACTTAGTAGACATCCTCTTGATCCACTCATAAAAAGGAAACAGACAGGCATACCAAAGAATATGAGAAAAAGGTCCCAATTTGAGTTACCTGTAAGAACGAAAATTACAAGAATGAGTATGAAGATGACATGTAGAAGATGTGGAGAAACAAGTTATAATAAAAGAAAGTGCACAACCTCCTTGTTTACAGATGCAAGTTCCCAGCCAAGTTCACAAGCGGATACTCAACAACAATCACAGCTAACGACATCACAAGGCAAGAGAATAACATCTATATCCAACGAGGAATAGACACAGGCAAAGAAGAAGAAGGGCAAGGTAAAAAAAACTTTGCTTTTACTGGCGATCTATTGATATATTAGACCGATTTTGTAATGTCCATGATCTTTTGCAATGCCGTATAAATAACATTCTCATACAATGTGGATCTTTTGATATGTTAAACTGATTTTGTATTGAAATGCTGAAAACGAGACGAATGTTTAACATTTCAGTCATTTTATTCACTGTTATACTTTTAATTTTCTGTTTTATGTTTTCAAAGTGAACATGTGTGAAAATTTTCATAATTAGTTCAAACTTGGTCTAAAAATTTCAAAAAATGTTAGGGATCTCCACTGCAACTCATTAAAAGGTTATGACTTGTTTTGCAACTTGCTTAAAAGGTTTAGGACTTCCCCTGCGACGAATGGAAAATGTGTGGAATTATCTTTAATAATTTTGAAAAGGTTTTGGACCATTGCTGCACCATCTCCATAGCGTTTTGCAAACAAATTTTTCCTCTTACTCTGAATAATTCATTTTCAGCAAAGATGAGGAAAAGAGGAGAAAGGAAAAATCAAAGCATCGTTGAATAATACATGTCTTAATACTAGAAAATACGTTAGAAAACCACATATCACATGATTTGTAACACAAAGACCCACATAACAACACATAAACGCAACATCTTAGCTCAAGCTTAACTCGGATCTCGGTACAGACCCATTTCACAAAAAACTCCATATACAAATCCAATTAGCCAAGTTCCATGCACTACGGCTTCTAGAATAGATGTTGTTTATTTCAGCTTCCATCACCCTCCTAACTCATATAAATCCAGGGATCAGCTCCTTGGATTTTGCACGCATTGGCGGGTCGTACCAGTCGAAGAAATTACATCCACCTACATCTTGATGTCGTGGGCAACTAATAAACTTTTTTCATGAGTTCAAGTTCATCCATGAAGTCATCATCTCCACAGGAAAACCCATATCTATAGACATTCGTCTTCATCTTCTTTTTGAAAAACTTTGACAGTTACTAGAAGAGAGAGAGGGAGAATAAATATCGAATGAAATCGAGGGAAATGTACAGTGATTTGAACAATTAATGAGGGAAAATACTGTATAGACAAAATTGTCTATCCTTAAAATGGTCAAAATATCTCATTTTTTAATTTTTCAGATCAACTCTATGTGTTTTTGACAGTTTTTGAATAAAAAAAAAACGCGTCAATTTTGAGCCGGCGTTCTATTAGGGCTCGCTTTGCTCTAAAAGTTATCGAAAAGACCCACTTGACGCGTGAATTGGAAAAACAAAAATAATTATTAGCTTATTTATCGCCGAGTTGAAGGGGTTTTTAAGGGGCGAACGGCGATGCGTTTCGATCGGAAATTTCAGTCGCCGCCAGTTCTTCAGTAACTTCATTCTCATCTCCTCTAAGTCACTATCTGCTTTCACCATTCCCTTCAATCATTATGCGTGTATGTGAGTGCGTACTTGTTTGTGTGTGCAATTCTGTTCGCTCTCGTCGAATCGACCACTGTTCTCTCTCGTCGGCTTGAACATGTTAAGCAGTGCATGTTCACGGCTTATTAATTTAATTTGTTTGGTTTCCAAGTTAATTTGTACCTTTGTTGTTGTTTTGTACAAATTTCTATTTTTTTAGTTCGTCTATTGTTATAATTTGCGAAGGGTGCCTTGAATGAAGCGACTCTAGGTTTATAGTATCATTAGGATTGCTTGGAATTTTTTTATTTTATTTTTGTGTTATAGTAGGGAGAGTGCGTTTTGTTTGGGTTTGGGGGCGGTGCGATGTTATGCTTGAAACCCAAAGTTTAGGTACTACTGAGAGATGAATAAAAATAGGAAGAAGAACAGAAAGATGCACATCGTCCATGTTTTATGTTGCTTGAAGAGAAGAACGGTATTAATAATGGTACTCTCAGTACCAATAGATGGAACTCAGCAATGCATTTTTATTGATTTATTGATAATCGCCGGATCAGGATAAACACTAATTTCTGTTTCTTATGGCAGCCAAAAAAAAAAAAATATAGTTTGAAAATCACATTCATTGATATTGAAAACTTGCATTCTGAAAAAACTTTAACGGAAGTTACTTCTGGTTTATGATTACGGCTATTCATTTCAAGAGGTTACATCTAAGATGGGAACATCTAAAGTAAAACTTTCAAGTGTACACAGTCGTTGAATTTGAAAGATCTAATTTTTTATTGTACATCTTAGAGCAGAGCACTAAGATCACTTCCATATATCAACATTGTACTCCATCGTATTTATTCTGTTTCTAATTTTCAGTCTGGTTTAAAACTCTATCACAACTAATGCAACCAATCATCATTGTTACCTAGTTATATAAGAAGGTTTAAATCTGGTGTAGCCTGCTACATATACAGGTCCTCTTTTCTCATGGGATGATATTCAAACATGTGGGCATAAAATATCAGTTCTTTTCGTTCACTTTCTAGACTTTGATATCTTTAGGCTACTTTCTTTCTCAACTTTGCCGGTTCCCTCTTAGGGAAGCTATTTTGCTTAAAAACATTCTTAGGACATGGACTAATATCTCTAATATCAAGCTAGTAATGGCACTAATATTTTTGTGCACCATTTGCTTCAGGAGTCTAGTTTTTGACAATCAACTAAGGTGTTTTTGTCGGTTGTTTTCCAGCATCTAGTAAAGTTAAAAATTGTGTGCTTTCTTTTACTTGTATGCATTTCTTGATATGCTGGTGTTGAGGGAGTGGGATGCTAACCAAGATGGTTGCTCCTAGACGAGAAATAATGGGAGAGATCTGCGAGACAACGTGAAGCACCAAATTTATGCATTTGCTAAATTGATTATCCTTTCTTGTCGCTGAATTTCTTGGTCCTCTATTCTCTTTCCGCGGTGATCTTGGTGACATCTTAACATGAGGATGTATTAAATGCTTTAATAGGATGAATTCCTTAAATTCGTCTGCAAGAAGATAATAAAAGCAATTGGACTTTTAAACTGCTCTCATAAACTGTCTAACTGGCATACATTGGCTATCCCTATTGTTGGAAAACAGCTTTTGCAGCTTTCTCATCATAGTGCCGAATATTTTTACTATTTTTGAATATCTATTAATTGAAATACCTTAGTTTCATTTCTGCGGTTTATCATCTGTTTAAAAAGTCCTGCTTCAGAAAAGTTGCTTTTTGTGAATATCTTTTCATGTCAATTTGAGTTCTCATTGCTCCATTGCATATTGTTATTTAACATGCAAATCTATTGAAATCACTGTTTGACATACTAAGTAAATTCCAAATTTCCACATTTTCACTTTTTCGTAACTGCAGGAGAGTTCTTGGGTTGAAAAGTAGATAAATAAGATTGGTTGAGCAGCAACATAGATATAATTCTCCCTTCTGCTAGCTATTGTGCGTGACATGGATGACGGAGGGGATCGAGAGAACAGAAGACATAGGATGGATTATTACAAAGTACCTCCGGTAATAAACTAATATGAATCTTTTAATCTCCAGTTTAATCTTTCTCCATGATCATCTTTTGAGTTGATTTCTGACAAGTTCTTTCCTGTAAACTACTGTTGCAGTGGAACATGATTTCCCCATTTCAGGCAAAAGAACTAAATGCTTTAAATATCAATCCCAGGATCGCCATGCTCTGTAATGAAAGGGATGCTGCCATCGAGGAGCGTGATAGAGCCCTGGCTGAAAAGAAAACAGCCTTAAATGAACGAGATGGTGCAATTCAGCAGCGAGATGCAGTAATTGTTGAGCGAGACAATGCCCTAAGAGAACGTGACAATGCCATTGCTGCCCTCCAATTTCAGGATGCTTTATTGAATGGTGGTGCACGTGGATTGAAGCGCAATGTCCAATCTGCCCATAGTTTGAGGGATGCGATTGAAGCCTTTCCGATATCTACCATTCCATCTGAGGCTGCAAATTCATGTGAAGTGAAACCAACGAAAGAAACCAAGGGGCCTCCATCGAAGTCAACAAAATCACCACGGAAGTCGAAGAGGGTAAGCAAGGACTTGAATAGACACGTCACTACTGATGGATCGAAGGCTGAGTGGGACGCACAGGATTTTGGTATTGTGAACCAGTTAATACAATTTGATGAATCTAGCATGCCAGTACCTGTTTGTTCATGCACTGGAGTAGCTCGACACTGTTACAAGTGGGGTAATGGTGGCTGGCAGTCATCTTGTTGCACCAACTCCCTCTCAGTATACCCACTGCCGCAGATGCCAAACAAGCGGCACGCTAGGATGGGTGGTCGGAAAATGAGTGCAGGTGTTTTTAGCAGATTGCTTACTAGACTGGCTGCAGAAGGACATGACTTGTCGGTTCCACTAGATTTGAAGGACTACTGGGCTAAACATGGAACAAATCGTTACATTACCATCAAATAACTTTTAAATGAAGTCCTTGAATATGGTAATGCTTTGCCCTTTTAGGGCATTTGGCACCTGAGTTTTCCAATATCTGTAAGTACCATTTTAGAAGGAAGGAAGTTGGACTCCAATTGTTAGTTCGTAGAGACTCTAAATTTGTTTAGTGTTCATATTTCCTATTTAGTCGTCATTGCAATCAGATTAAGAATTGACGTGGTTGGTTGTCTTTCAGCATGGCCTAATCCCACCCCTTTGACCAAGCAGGGTAGTGGGGTTTGTCCAATGTTTTAAGTTGCAATGCTCCTTGGTCATAAATTGGTGAAATATGTTTGATACAATAGTTTTAACAAGCGACTCGTGAACCTTGTATTCAATTTTATTTTAAAAAAAGGGAGGTGAAATAAAGCAACGAACTAAAAATCAATTTAATCGGTGGCGGCAAAAGATTTTGAACCTTCTTGTCGGTGTTAATGCTACTAAATTTATTATAAAATAATATAATAAAGAAACTACAACATATCTAACCATAAAGTCAGGATGGCCGAGTGGTCTAAGGCGCCAGACTCAAGTTCTGGTCTTCGTAAGAGGGCGTGGGTTCAAATCCCACTTCTGACATTTTTCGACAAATATTTTTTTAATCTCATTTTGAAGCTTTTACTGCTGCCAAGCGCCAACTTCTGCTTTTCATTTTCAGTTGCTATAACTTGAATGGACCCAATAGCTCCAGCAATTTCCACTAAAAGCAACACATTACGGTCTATGTTTGTGAAGTAGCTTATTTTGCTTATAAGCACAGGTTACTCCTAAATTTTGCTCATGTTTATAAACTATTTAAAAATCAAAGTTACTTTTTATCCATACTAGTCACAGCTAAATGTTCGTTGCACGTTATTTTGAAATGTTTTATAAACGCTGTAAAAATGATATTTAAAAATCAGTAATTATAAAAAAATAGTTTNCCTAAATTTTGCTCATGTTTATAAACTATTTAAAAATCAAAGTTACTTTTTATCCATACTAGTCACAGCTAAATGTTCGTTGCACGTTATTTTGAAATGTTTTATAAACGCTGTAAAAATGATATTTAAAAATCAGTAATTATAAAAAAATAGTTTAAAAAAACTGTTTATGTGAAATGAACTTTTATACAATTCCATTATTTATTTACGTGTATGGTAATAATTAACATTAATTTATATATATCCTACTTTAATTCCATCAATAATTCTTGAAGTTCATGCATGTACACTTTATATATTTTGAGGGCTATTCAATTACTCTAAAAATACTACAATTCAATTATTTATGTATGTGCGTGTATACTAATTAAATAAATTATTCAAATTCATGAACATATATTTATTTTCAAGATTATTCATTTTATCATAAATTATTAAAGATCATATAAATTGGGAGCTATAAATTATTCATTTTCTATATTCACTTATTCAAATTAATTAAATTCCATATTGGTTTATGTACATCTTTGGGAGCTATTCAATCATTCTAGGAATAAATAAATTATTCAAATTCATGAACATGTATTTATTTTCAAGATTATTTATTTTATCATAAATTATTCTAGGAGTATATAAATTATTAAAGATCATATAAATTGGGAGCTATAAATTATTCATTTTCTATATTCATTGATTCAAATTAATTAAATTCCATATTAAATTTATATACACCCCTTTTGTTTAAATACATATAAATTATTATTTTTCTATATCTATTAATTCAAATTAATTAAATTTAATGTTGGTTCACTTACACCCCCTTTGTTTAAATATATATAAATTATTATTTTTCTATATCTATTAATTCAAATTAATTAAATTTCATGTTGATTCAATTACACCCCATTTGTTTAAATGTGTGTACATTATTCTTTTTCTATATTCATTTATTCAAATTAATTAAATTTTATGTTCATGAATAAATTTGATTGTTCTCATACAATTCAATTATTTATTTGCATGCATGTTTAATAATTAATATTCAATTAAATATTTATTTAAAAACAAAAAGTAAGGTGCTACTGAAATAATTAAATTGTAGTATGGCTAAAATTGTTCAGAAAATGATTCTCACTTAATGCGATAATATATTATTGATTTTGAAAAACTCATTTCTATCTATTTATAATTTAAATCTCTTATAAATATTTTTCAAACATGCATAATCACATTTTTATAGTGAAAAAGGCATCGAAACATAGGCAAATTATTGGATGATAAGACTTTTCTACAGCTTATTTAACTCTTGAAAACATTTTTCAACAGCTTCATTTTAGTATAGTTTTCCCCCTTTTCAATCGGACCAAGCACTATAATATTGCCTCTAGAGAGTCCACTGCACACTACAACGACTATGCCATAAAAAAACATTAAGAGTGAGAACGAGAAAGAAAATGAAAGGTAGGTGGTCATACATCGTGTTCGTTTACTAATGCTTTTTTAACTAATGGAAAATAGTCTGGCAGCTCATGCTCTGTCTTGAGCTCAGCAGAGCAGATGGCTAAATGCTTGTGTAAGGTTGCCAAGGCCCACTATGACCTGTATTTTCAGTATGATAAATGGCAGTATTCAAGAGATATTGATACTTGCATGGACCTACAAATTTCAGTTTCTGTTCTTCACGAGAACAGAAAACTTGATAGATTTTGAGTTTGAGCCCTTTGTATAACAGGCAATTCATAGTTTCAAGAACACCGATAGGCTACAAATAGTTCTATTCCATCAGCTACCATTCAAAAATATTAAATAAAGTTAAAACTGTATTAATAACCACCAAAATTGTTGTATGAGGTTTTGACACTCGTACTACAAAATTTCTCCAGAAAATATTAAAGAACAATGTGTAAAATCATGTTAAAAAGGCCTAAAACCAGATAAGTAGGCATTAATATGTTTCAAAATAAGATAACTAAGCAGATAAATTGATTTCTTGCACCTCCTCTTGATTTCTAATCCCTTGAACCCAGCCTCCATCAATGGATTCCATATTTCCACTCAGTCCATCATCAAGAAAATCACCAACCCTTTTCACCTTGCCCCTCGGTTCGACAGGGTACTTCCCGGAAAAGCAAGCATAACAGAAGTTTGGCGAATCATGGCCCAGTAACTTCTTTAAGCTATTGATTGACAAAAAAGCAAGTGAATCCGAGCCAATGAACTCTCTAATCTCCTCTACACTCATCCTATTCGATATCAACTCCTCTGAGCTAGGCGTGTCTACTCCATAATAACAAGACCCTATGATCGGAGGGCTTGCAATCCTCATGTGAACCTCTTTCGCTCCAGCCTCTTTTATTAACCGGACAATCTTTGAAGAAGTTGTTCCTCTCACAATCGAATCATCCACCACCACAACCCTCTTTCCCTCCAATACCGCCCTCACGGGTGAAAGTTTAAGCTTCACTCCAAAATCCCGAATCTTTTGTGAAGGCTCGATAAATGTTCTCCCAACATAATGTGACCTTATCAACCCTTGTTGAAATGCCACCCCAGCTTTCGAAGCATAACCAAGTGCAGCAACAACCCCCGAATCAGGCACCGCAATCACAACATCACAGTCCACCGGAGACTCGGTAGCCAATATTTCACCGAATGCATGCCTTGATTCATACACAGACCTCCCGAATACCACAGAATTCGGCAAAGAAAAGTAAATATGCTCGAAAATACACGATTTAGGCTCAGGATGAGACATCAAACAAAGGGAACTAACCCCTTCTTTATCCACCACAAGAACTTCACCAGGATAAACCTCTCTCTCATATGTAGCTTCAATTAAGTCCAAAGCACAAGTCTCAGAAGCAAAAACCACTGCACCATTACTCCTCCTACCCATAACCAAAGGCCTAAAGCCAAAAGGGTCCCTAACTGCAACGAGTTTATCCTCAGTCAAAAAAACCATAGAATAAGCTCCCTCAAGCTTATTACAAGCCTCTACAATCCTTAAAAAGAATGGTCTCGCCTTCGATATCGCAATCAAATGAAGAACCACCTCAGTATCTGAACTAGTATTGAAAATCGACCCACTTTCTTCAAGCTCCGCCCTTAAATCCTGGTAATTCACCAAATTCCCATTGTGGGCAACTCCAACAGACCCGAATTTATAACCCGCAACAAAAGGTTGCACATTCTTGAGCATCGAGGATCCTGCAGTAGAGTACCTAACATGGCCTATTGCCATATCACCAGGCAATTGATCCAATTTCGATTCATTAAACACATCAGACACAAGCCCTACACCCGTAATCGAATGAAGCACGTTGTCGTTAACCGACACAATTCCGGCACCCTCCTGGCCGCGGTGTTGGAGTGCATGGAGGGATAAATAGCAAAGGCGTGAGGCCTCAGGGTCGCCGTAGATTCCCACCACCCCACACTCTTCACGTGGTTTGTCGTCGTCATCATCCTCCAAATTGTTTTCGAGGTTTTTTGATTCTTTGTACGAGGAGATAACCTCAGATATGGGGTTTTTGGAGAGGGTGATATGGCGCTGTTTGTAGGATTCTGGGAGGATTTTAGGCACCAAACAGTTTAATGGTTTGGTTAATTGTCGAGAGGACGACAAAAAGGAGAGCTTGGCAACAGTGGATTTCACGGCGGTGGAAGAAGTAGCAGCTGCGGCGGCGGCCATGGGGAGTAGAGACAACGAGTTAAGGTGCGTTGGGTTGAATGGACTATGAATAGCCAAGCCAGCCGGACTAGGTTTTGGGGCTTTTATACGTAAAAGTACTAGTAATAATCGCTGTGGCTTTGAGATTGGCAATCTCACCTTAAAATCTGATTGGTCCGTACTGAGTCTAGGGACAAACTCTGGTGAATATAGCTTCTTGGAAATCTGACTTTAGGAAATTACTTATTAGCAATTTGTAATCTCTATAATTTTATAATTAATTGCACTTTTTGGCAAAATCCTTGACCGAATATCTTCATTTTAGTATATGAATTATTGGATTTTAAAATTTGATTGTGACAAAAACTATGATAATTTCAACCAAAATGGGGATAAAATTAACCATTCATTGCCTCTAGTTTATAAATAACTCTCTCAAAATCGAGGATTAAGTCAAATACACGATAGCCTAACTTTATTTGGAACCTGCTGTCATAGTTCGTTTACTCTTCGACTTTGGAGCCTTAGTCCTACCCAATAAGCTTGCTTGACATAGAGATTTTTCGAAAGAAAATAATATTCTTGAAAAATGTATGGTTAAAAAGTGTGGAAAGTGTAGTTGCAAATGATTTTAAAAAAAAAAAAAATCTTTGCAAACAAGCTTCCCTACACATCTTTCACAATGTATCCTCACTCCTACTCCTCTTAAGACTGCCATGAAGTAATACGTAATTATTTCATGCTCAAGCACCGACTCAAGAATCGAATATTGGCCTTGTTGGGGATTTTTTGTATGCAGAAGAGGATTAAAAATTTCCCATTTACCATCCTATATAATTTTTATTTATTTTTATTTTTAAATACTCCCCATTTACCAACATTCTATGGCCGAAGATGTTAGAATAATGTTATTTAACCTCCACTGAGGTTACAACTCCAGTCTAGGTAGCGTATGTGACATTAAATGATATGTGAAATTAAAGAGGTTAAAATAATGTTATTTAGCCCCACTGGGATTATAATCCCAATTTAGATGACGTTAATATGGCATTAAATTATAGATGAAATTAAATAACTTTCATTTAGCCTATCATTTAGAGTCACCTGAGGTTAAGGGGTAATCCAAGGTCTAAGGAAACAATCTATCGCTCAATATCTAAATGTATGGTTTTTGGCAAGATCGACGTCCAAGCTCAATGACTTTGTTTGTATTTGCCGACCGTTAAATTTTTTTATGTCAATTGTTATATGTGTGTCGATTTTCCTACCTCTATAAAAATGGTCGTTAAATGTAACTGAAATGTATTCAGTTTAAATTTTTGTTGGCTCGAGAGAGCAACACATAAATAAGGTCTTTAGGATGGAAGATGCCGCCATGTTTCATGCTTGATTTAAAGTCAAGTCTTCGCTTTCGGCGAAAGTCGCTCAAATTAAAACGACCTGGCCCAACCTCCAATGTGGAAATGACCTTTCACTATTTTGGGACTTTGATATTTATTTTCAATGGTCTGTGTGTCCCACGTAAAGACTAGATCATTCTAAACGTCACTAACAAAATGCGCCAATGGCGACAAAGAAAGATTTCTAGAAGGAAGACGGAATAATACATATAGAATCAAGAAAGTTAGTGACAACCGGAATCAATCCTTTCAATCCCCCCTTCTCCCTACATTTATAATTTAACAGATCAAACATACATTTTATCAGCACATTTTGTAATACCCGCAACTTATAAACACTACAAAACCAGTACTGCAGCCAGTCGAAGGTTGCAGGGCACAATAGGAGGAAGCAACAAGGGAGAAGGGGGATTGGGACGCCGAACAGAACCTAAACCATGGGGGTAAATGATCTTGACTCTCCATTTAGGTCATTCTTGAACGAATTCCTCAAAAGTTTATAAAGACGTTTACGAGGTGAGGAACATTCTTGCGTACTTTCCACTCACGGCTAAAGCAATCAAAGCGATAAGAATTAGATCCCAGACAAGTAATCATATCAATCAGTAGCATTTCAAACCCATGGACCAAACAACAAAGTTAGGCCAGTTGCCTAACAAAGATATGGGACCAAGCAAGAATATCTCACCTCATGAGTCGAACCCAATGAAATAATTAATAATAGTTGCCACACGAAGGAAAAAAAGCATCGAGACATTGTGCTACAAAGTTCAAGTCCAGATTCGGACTATGGATAATTTCTCCGTAAGGGGAAATTTTTCTTTCTTATAATACTCATTCAAAATGAGGAACTTGATGATGCACACAGTAACATGATCATGACCACAACTAAATTTGAAGAGAATAGAAGTACAAAAATCCTTAATTTGGCTGATTGCAGTTTGACGGTTAGAAGATACGCTTCAATTTGATATTCTTAGTGAGTCAGCGTCAAGCCGTTCTCATTATTATGTGAACACCGCTATCAGTATCCACAATGTCACTAATTTCACCAATTTTCAAAGCAAATGCTGCATCTTCAAAAGGTTTCTGCATTTGACCGTGACCGAAAGGACCTGCAAAAATAGATGGACTAGTGTTAATCACCATACTATGTTCTATACCACCAAGAACTTCGACATATAAGAAAAATCCCGAACCACCATATAATACAAGTAAACACATTTAGAGAACACATGAAAATGCAGCTGTATAGAAACTTTAACGATAAAGGACACATAAAAGAGATCATCCAAAAATGCAAACAGTATAGTGAGTTTTACTCAACTCAGTAGGAACCAAAACCTTGGACGAAGTCACTCTCAAACAGTGGACTTCCACTTTAATATTTGGTATAGTTTCCTATGCATTAGCCAAACATAAAAAATTTTAAAGATGTTGGAACTTGGAAAAATGAAAATTCCTCTGGGATATAAGAAGACAGATAAGGGGCAGCAAAGTTCACACATGCACCATCTTCCCAAAAATGGCATAAATTTCCTTCTCGTCTCTTACCAAGCATAGACTCAAACAAGGCCGTGCTATTTCAGGGGATTAAGCTGCCAATGAGCAGAACAGCCAAAAAAATGAAAAAAAAGGGACATACACTTTAATGAAAGCAGAAATTTTAGAAAGGTTTTCTTGGAGCAAAACCATTCAGGGGTTTCACCTAATGAAAGTATTATCAATTTTCAAGGAACTCAATGGTTAAGCTGAAATGTATTGTTCATGAATGACAAAACCTGTGTCTCCAAGGCACGAGAAGTACACAGCAGAAAAACAAAAGTTTATACAGAGGCCATGCTCCTTATAATTGTGTGCGTGTGTACACACATGCTTCAAAAGAAAATAAGAGAATCAGTTTAAAGCAATCAAAAAGGAGTTTAGTATAGCAGCTTCTTAATCTTCAACAAGGAATATATATTTACAAGAGAAAGTTCATCACAGATACAGTTGTGTAGGAAGAGACTAAAGCAGATCCCACATACTTCCCCCAAGTACTAGAATCCTAGAAAGGCTATACTTGCCAGATTTAAGTTCAACTCCACAATCCTTTGCAAACTTCAAGTATATAAGGTTATTTATCATTGACTATTGTCCCAATTTTACTCCATCAATATGTATAAATCATTGTATAATTCATTTCTCCCTGTTCTGATTGCACTTCTATTATAATTGCTGGCCTACATATTAAGTAGATATTTGGTTGAACTTTCACTTTTCTTAAGAAGAAAATACCAAAATTTGAAGGAGAACTTGCTAATTAGTAATCACTGCACTCTGATCTGACAATAAATTTGAAATTACGTGTTACATGATGACTTCTTTCTATAAAGAGTGATTCTTTCACCTAACGACTAAAGCAACAAATATAACCCGAACAATTGTTAAAAGAATAAATGCTAAACCAAGTGAACAGAAATATCAATAAACATGAAAGAAAAAGCTTAAAAGATCCAAACCCACATCATACAATGAACTAAAACGAACTGAAGGTAAGGGGATTTACCAAGATCACCACCACGCTTGGCGGAGCTACAGTCAGATAAGCGAGTTGCAACTTCATCGAAACTGGACTTTCCAGAGAGGATGTCGTCGCGGAGGGCTTTGAGCTGGGTGATGGCGGCTTCCTTCGTGGTGTTGGAGATGATGCGACCGTCGGGATCCTTCCAGGAGGCCTTGCGCCGGGATCCCTGGTGCTTTATCAGTATGTGCGATGCCCTCACTTGCTGGTTCGACGCCATTTCTGTGCTTCACAGTTAATCAACGTTGCAGTATTGATTACAAATGCCTTTTGACCCTAATTGGATAAAAGAGAAGCCCTAATTGGGGTAATTTTCATCTGTAGTCACTAAACTTACTGTAAAATCTCAATTCGATCATCAAACTTTAAATTAGTTTCAACATTCTCAACTGTCTATTCACACGTAGAGTTCTAAATGCAA